>JANTPZ010001966.1:0-20641 GCA_025593235.1 Vachellia pachyceras | reverse complement strand
ATGCGGCCGCTTACCTTCTCAAAGCCATGGCTCTTGATCTCCAGGGCTTTAGGACTTCGGCTCTTGACTCGCTCGACATGGCTTTGTCTCCTCTTGCCATGAAGTCCCTCGCTGTTGAAGAGAAAGGGGATGCCCTCCTGAAGAGGGCTGAGTTGAAAATGGCGATGAGTGAAAGCGGCCTGATCGATTCGGCTCGGACGGATTTGATTGAGTCGCTAAAGCTGAATTCAAAAAACTTCAAGGCTTTTTGTTTGTTGGGGCAATGCTACGAGGCAAAGAAGATGAAAGAGGAAGCCAGGACGGCTTACGAGGAGGCTCTCAAGGTGGAACCCCGGTCAACTGTGGTTCAAGAGGCCTTAAGCAGATTGGGTTCATAGTAAAATTGTAAAATTCTCAACTTTGTGCCAGTCAAGACTAGTTTTTCTGTTCTAGGTTAGTAAGAGAATTTTATGCGGATACGATCTTAAAGGCCTATGTACTTGTTTGATTGCTTGATCATTGGAAAACCTTGAATATGTGATGGAAGTTTACTTATGATGATATGAAAGCACTTGAGATGCTAAAAGTGATGTCTTGTTGAATCCGAGACATTTTATTTTTCTCCCGAACAAACTATTTATTGAGGATGGATGGAATCCAACCATTTCCAGAGTATACTGATCAAAGGCATCCCCTGACAGAAGAAAACACTCAAACATCTCTGTTATGTTAGTGATAATGAGATCAGTTAGCCTCAATCCTACTCATCACAACAATACAATAGTTTGACAATAAGACCACTTGTTTGTTCACATAAATACCCATGTCTGGTGTACCTCACTTGCTCACTTGGGAGTGCATTTCTGTTATCACCATTTCCATTGTTGAGGTTTGCTTTTAAATCTGTTTTCTTAGGCTTAAGGTCATTTGCAGTCTCTGACTCTGCATTCTCTACAAGTTGATTGTTGCACAGAAACCTATTTCTTTCAGGAAGAAACACCTTTAACAAAGTCAGATCCAGGAGGGGATATACAATGTACAGTGGCTCGATCTAACTAAAATAATAACTCACATGTAACATGAACTTCAAAATAATGCATTTTACATATAGAAACAATGCAATTAACCCGTGTGCTGTTAAATCATTTGATCAGATAAGGAAGTCTGCGTCATATCAAGGAGAGTGGAAAGCACTGACCGTGTAGAAGAAGCTTGCCACATCGAAAATTGGATAACAAAAGATGTAGGCCAAAAGAACTCTGTCAAAAGCTTCAAAACAGTGTAAAATTATCAAATGCCTACGAAAGAACGTGATTTATTTTTATTTTTTTAAAAAAACATAAGCTGGATTTGGACTCGTGTTGTTCTGAGCAATTGTATTGCGAAAACCTTTCAATTTGGTCGGGAGTGTTTCGTTTAGCCACGCAGAACCTTTCCCTCCCTTCATGGCTGGCATTCCCATAATCCCTTAGGACTGGCCATTAATTGTTGTGAATCTTCAATCTTCCCCTCCACACGTCTTTGTGAATTCGAAACGTATTGACGATTTGGCTGGCTGGGACCTGAGATAGATGGCCAAATTGACGTGAAGCCCCATGCCACTCTGAAACCAAAAACAATCCATGTCACTCGCGTCGAGGTCTCGATCAGATCAAGAAGACTACAATCCAAACGATACGGTGGACCAGTGAATGGAATGATTTATAGACACTAACCTTGCGATCTGCATAAATTGTACTCCACTCAAATTTCCTTCTTATCACAAGATGTGAAAAAAATCTTCAAACTGGAAGTTAGAGAGAGCTGAACATAATTTTTAAAGTTAAAATGTCAGTTTCATTGATTTAAAGAAACAGAGTTGAGGAGCGAGTTGAGCTAAATCGACAAACACTAGAAACATAAGAATACCAAGCTAATCGTGAATCAACATTGGTTAGGTATTTGTACATTCGGTCGCCGAACATGGGACATGAATGAAAGCGTAGATTTTCTAACATAATAGTTATGTTGATAGCTCAAGAAATAGACAGATGGAAGTACAAAATTCACTTTTTTAACTGTAGATCTTTACTTAAGAATAGTGAATGACTGTTAAGAAATTACATTTTTTTGTCTCATTCTGTATTGTTTTATAATCTTTATTATCTTTTCTCATATTAGTGTGAATCTCAGATGAAAATTCCAATACTAGAAGATAAACCTATACCACTTGAAATTTTGAGATATGTTTATAGAGAAATTACTGATACTTCTGGGATGCATTCGGCTTATCGTCATTACCTTTATTTATCATTGTAATTTTCAACCATTCACATCACATCAATTTTTAACGATAGAGACCTATTTAGTTGTTTAGAAGTTATCTCATTAACTTCTAGTCTAACACATCACGATTGCCGTGTTGACCGAAGAGAAGCTTCTTCCCTCGTTGGACGAGCACAAGTTGAATACACGCATTCGAGTTGCGTGCCACCTAGATCCAGAAATCTTGTCGCATAGGATTTCTTTTACGTGCTTTCTTGTGGTTAAGAAAAAAAACAGATCATGTGAGAAAAGTTGAGGAATCAATCCAAAAATACGGCGGGATGATGGGGGAACCAAAGGTAACTTCCTTTTCTTTTGAAGCACAAAGCTAACTTTTGATCGAAAGGTAATTATAACTGCCAAGATTTAATTTTTTTTAAAGAATTGCCAATGCCTTGCATAGAACAGAAGCCACAGCTTGTGCGAAATCTTGCGAGTCCCAACATCATATTGCCTGGTAGTACTCGGGGACGCTCTGACCGCTCCTAAAGCCGAATCAGAATCATATAAAGTGCTCCAAAATCTCTGGTCAATTTCCACCCGCCCTCAAGCGCCATCACCAGCATTTTCTAGGGCTGACTCAACCTCTCTCACTCGCACCGTGCGAGAGAAAGAGCGTGGAGTGAGGCCGGATCAACGACTAGTTCTATAACTACATATATTCTGAACTTGTGTTTGGCGAGAAGTTCAATCCAGGTTTGACTTGATTTGATCCTCATCGATCACGATGGCTCCGACTTCTGATTTGGTGCGAAAACTGGAATCCCTGCTGGGCATTTCGCTGGGTGATTCGGTTTCGGATTCGATGGTTGTCATTGTTACCACCTCAGTGGCTCTTATAATTGGGCTGTTGGCATTTGTTTGGAGAAAATCGTTGGATCGGAGCAAGGAGGTGAAGCCAGTGCCAGTGCAGAGTTTGTTGTCGGCCAAGGAGGAAGAGGATGACGTTGACGGTAGCTCCGGGAAGACTAAGGTCACTGTGTTTTTTGGTACTCAGACTGGTACTGCTGAGGGCTTTGCAAAGGTACCGTGTCGAGATTACGTTTAAAAATTGTTTCTGCACGCTGGGATTCCCCCCCCCCCCTTATCCTCTTTTGTTCCCTTTTTTTGTCATTTATCGCAATTACAGCCTCGTTTATGCGGCTTACCCATCATCTAAGCAAATAAGATGCTAGGTCACTTCCTCCACACTTGTTAGGAATATGATTCTGATTCTTGATTGAGAGCGAAGCGGGGGGAGGGATATTCCTGTATGAGAATTCAATTAAATTTTCTCTTTTTTTCAACCATGAAGTGTTTGTTATAAAGGGTGTTGTCTGATTTTAGCTTCTGCAACTTATACCTTGCTAGCTTGATCTGATGGTTTTGGCGTCTATGAAATTTGAAGTTGCAGAAGGATATAGTGTGTTAATTTAATACTTCCTCCCAGTGTCCTCCGTTTAACCTTGATCTATGATATGGATAATGAAGCTGAATCAAATTACTTCATGACAACTGACGAGCAGTCCTGTATTACGTTTGATGTCACTGATGGCATGTTACCGTTTACTTGAAACACCAAGTAAAAGCACCAAGAAGCAAGAATGCTGATCATAGGAATTGGAAAATTAAACAATACAATAACTTGTTTTAAAAGTTGTTTGACTGCTGCATATGCTAATGCGTGCTAGTAAATTATTATAGTTCATGCCTTGTTCAAATGTTTAACTGTAGCATATGCTAATTTCCCCCGTTCTCCAACATGCTTAAAGTGATTGTGATATGAAGAAGAGAATATAAACAGAAAGAATGAGAGTGATTTAGTAATCCAGCACTGCGTTAACCATCATAACTACCTTCCTTCTCTTATACAACTATACAAGAGTTGGTTAGTTCAGAACTCTAACTAAATTCTTCAACACAAAGTCTGTTAACAGCATTACAAACTTGACTATCTGTGTGATTAACTGGTTATTCATATCAAGCTGCCTTAAATCAAAGATAATTTTAACCTGTTTTCTAATAAAGAACAGTTTATCTATTAGTCTACTGCCAATCTTGTTTAACCACCATGTTTTTTTGTTTGTTCCATATCCTCTTGATAGGCTATGGCAGAGGAGATTAAGGCAAGGTATGAGAAAGCATTGGTCAAAGTTGTTGACCTGGTAAGTTGGATCAGGATGAAATTTAGGCACACTATCATTATGGTCATTCATTTATGGACCACATGATTTATTTTCCATTCACTTAAAGAATTTTCGCATGGTGTTCTATTCTATTAGAACTTGCTGCCTTAAACTATTTGTTTGACTCAAGGTTTCTGGTGTATTTAATCTTAACTAGGATGACTATGCAGCAGATGATGATCTATACGGGGAAAAACTTAAGAAAGAGACCCTTGCGTTTTTCATGTTGGCCACGTAAGATTTATCTCAAAAATGGTGAAATGAATATGGCTTTTTTGAAATCTACAGTTCATTTGATATTTGAACCTTGCATGACAGTTATGGAGACGGAGAACCTACTGACAATGCTGCAAGATTCTACAAATGGTTTACTGAGGTTTGGTTATATCAACACCTTAAGTAAATCACAATTTGTGGTTTCATGTGCCTTATGTGAAAGTTTCTAATATTTTGGTCTTAATTTAAAGGGAAAAGATGAGCGGGGAATATGGCTTCAACATCTCACATATGGTGTTTTTGGCCTTGGTAATAGGCAATATGAACATTTTAATAAGGTAAAACTTGGATGTTTTAATTTTTATTGGCTGAGATCACTATTATCATCTAATGGTATTCTGCTGAAACAGATAGCCAAGGTCGTTGATCAAGAACTTAGTGAACAAGGTATGTAATTTATCAGCTAAATGTTTTTGGGGCCTTGTAAGTATTTAGGCAGTGTAACTTCTCCCATTGGATTTATACAGTGCCATTGGCATCAAACTAATTGAGCAACTTCCTTTTTCTGTTTGCTTAGCATGAGCCATGGGCTGCTACTATATATAGAAGGCTTAATGAAGTTAGAGTAGTATTGGCTTTGTGATGAAATATCCTTATGTGTAGAGTTGTATTTGCTCCAGGTGCAAAACGTCTTGTTTCTCTTGGACTAGGTGATGATGATCAATCTATTGAAGATGATTTTGTGGCTTGGTAAGTGTAACCCTACTGCTGTTGCTACACATGTATTAATGTGTTGTTACTATCTATAAAAAGAAAAAAAGAAAAAGGAAAGGGGATGGGGGAGAGAAGGATGAAATGTTGCAATCGCTTTCTGCATTTTAAATTTTATGAGTTTGCTTCTCTTTGCAGGAAGGAATCTGTCTGGCCTGAGTTAGATCAATTGCTTCTGGATGAGGACGATGCAAATAATGTCTCTACACCTTATACAGCCACTATACTGGAATATCGAGTGGTGATTCATGATCCCACTGTCACATCATGCTATAATAATCATATGAACATGGCAAATGGGAATGCTGTGTTTGACATTCACCATCCTTGCAGGTGCATGAAGTTTTTCATGCTGAATTTATAACTGTTATTGGTATTTTTTGCTTTAGTAGGCCGCAACAAATTTTTGTTTCTCATTTTGAAGGGCCGATGTTGCTGTTCAAAAAGAGCTTCACAAACCTGAGTCTGATCGCTCTTGCATACATTTGGAGTTTGATATATCGGGGACTGGAATATCGTAAGTCTGACCACCTCATATTTACTGATGAATGACATGGGTTGATAATAATAGTGCTTGTTTTTATGAATTTTTTATTTTATTAGTAATTATTTTTAGAAATTGAATTCACCCTTAAACTTATCTAAAATTATTAGTCTGAATGGTATGTACTAGTAGGATGCCAAGTGGCATTGTCTATAGATACAAAGTTGTTATTTTCTTGATGAAGAAACAAGGTCTTTAGGTTTGGTGTTGTGCTCAGTACTCCTATTAGATGGAAAGTAACATGTTACAACATATCAAATTCCTAGATTATGGCAGAATTGAAGTAACCAGTTTGATGACTTTTATCTGATCTTCCTAGATATGAAACTGGAGACCATGTTGGTGTTTATGCTGAAAACTGTGATGAGACAGTTGAAGAAGCTGGGAGGTTGTTGGATAAAGATTTAGATATGTTGTTTTCTCTTCACACTGATACTGAGGACGGTACTCCCTTGGGAGGTTCTCTGCCGCCTCCTTTCCCTGGTCCTTGTACACTACGCACTGCATTGGCACATTACGCTGATCTCTTGAACCCTCCTAGAAAGGTTTTTGTTTGATCATTCAAGTGCTTACCATTATGTTACTTGCCTTATTATGTAAACAATCAGTTTTACTCGTTACAACAGTGGTTTTATTAGGGAGTGTCCAACTTTTTAGATTTTTAAAGCTTGGACAGTTATGTGTTCCTCTTTCAGGCTGCTTTAGTTGCTTTAGCTGCTCATGCATCTGAGCCCAATGAAGCAGAGAAATTAAAGTTCCTATCATCTCCTAAGGGAAAGGTGAGAAATTGCTAATACTTGTTTGTATCTTACTTTAGTTTGAACCCCTCCTTTCTAGGATGGACATTGATTTTTCACTTTGCAGGATGAGTACTCTAAATGGGTGATTGGAAGCCAAAGAAGTCTCCTTGAAGTAATGGCTGAGTTTCCTTCAGCAAAACCTCCCCTAGGTGTGTTCTTTGCAGCTGTAGCCCCTCGGTTACAGCCTCGTTATTATTCAATTTCATCATCGCCTAGGTTAGTATCTTAACCCAATTTAAAAGTATCTGAAATAAAGTTTATAAGATAGCTTGCCGCTTATTTCTGCATTGCACTCCATATATTCTCCAGGTTTGCTCCTCAAAGAGTACATGTAACGTGTGCCTTGGTTTATGGTCCAACTCCGACTGGTAGAATCCACAAAGGAGTGTGTTCAACCTGGATGAAGGTAGCAGTTTGTTACAGATAGGCTTCTTCTCAGTTATATATATATTTTATATGTACCCCGTCTAAACTTAGATCTTTTGTTTTTATCTTCTGATTATTTTCCCCACTTTGTGCAATGCTGGATCATGCTAATGTCTTGCCTAACTTAGAGCTATGTCGCATAACTTAGAGCTATGTCTTGCCTAACTTAGAGCTATGTCGCATATTCTCAGAATGCCGTTCCCTTGGAGAAAAGTTCTGACTGTAGCTGGGCTCCTATTTTTATACGACCATCAAATTTCAAGTTACCAACTGATGATTCAATTCCTATAATAATGGTTGGACCTGGTACTGGCCTGGCACCTTTTAGGGGTTTCTTACAGGTATGAATGTATTATGGATTTGCACAGTTCTCTAAATTAAGGGAAGATATTGAAAAATTATGTAATGAATTAGAGAAAATTGGAGAGAGTGGAAACGGAACATATGGAAAGTGAAGGATAAGAGACAAATTATAATCTGGTGTGCACTTAGACTGTACTTATTCTTGAGTCGTCCTTTATCTTTTATTTATCCAGGAAAGGTTGGCTCTCAAAGAGGACGGTGTTCAACTTGGTCCTGCATTACTCTTTTTTGGGTGTAGGAATCGTCGAATGGTAAGTTAATTGTTAGTTTACCCTCAATCCCTGGGGAGTTTTAGAAGGATGTGTAATTTTCTTGTTAACATTGGTCCATAGGATTTTATTTATGAAGATGAGTTGAAGAATTTTGTCGAACAAGGTGCTCTATCAGAGTTGATTGTCGCATTCTCTAGGGAGGGGCCTGACAAGGAATATGTTCAACACAAGATGATGGATAAAGTAAGTGCAAATAGCATCCTGGAAGGGAACAAATGCCACTGATAAGAATAGTTTATTTCATGACTTTTTTTTTCCACCTGCAGGCAGCCGATTTGTGGAGTCTGATTTCTCAGGGAGGTTATCTTTATGTCTGTGGTGATGCTAAGGGTATGGCCAGAGATGTTCATAGGACTCTACATACCATTGTCCAGCAGCAGGTGCAGCTCCTCCTCCTCCTCCTCTGATTCTTGTTATTCTTTCTCTATACTTATTACTTACTGAAGCAAACCTTGTCTTAAATTGAATTTCAGGAAAATGTGGACTCATCCAAGGCAGAGGCGATAGTGAAAAAACTCCAAACGGATGGGCGATACCTTAGAGATGTCTGGTGATTTTTCTGATTGTTTGTCGGTTTGAAAGTGTAGTATCCTTGCTTATAGATGCATTGATTCAAGATTCCCCAAAGTAGTTTAAGGAGTTATAGGATACTCATGATGGAGGCTAAAGGTTTTCTTGAGAAAATGAAATGATTTTCTGGACCTGTCTTTTTATTTTTCATTTTTCCCCATTTCGATCTTATCGTTATAGGTTATACCTCGCCTGAATTAGGGTTGCCTATACTAAATAGTAGGTAATCCCGAATAGTCAAACACCAGTTGCAGGAGTTATGAATAATTATGAGATTGGCGAAACTAGTCGATAAAGCTCATGTATATTCTTGTATTGTGTCTCATAATCATATAATGTTATATTCTTTTTATATCAGCAATATCCCGTATGTCGGACGCATAATTCCACATCGTATTCCGATCTATGGGCTGAAATGAATTTTTAATCTCTGGCAAAAAAGAAAAAAATAAATGAGTTTTTAATCGTATCTTATTCCACATACATTCCATCCTGTAAAGGATTGCCGAAAACTCTCCAGAACAAGGCCGATGAACGTGGCAAAAAGCTTTGATCGGGCTTTTCGTTCTGGATTTCCATTAGCTGGGTAGCCTTAAAGTTCGCTTAGCTTTTGTACCCCAAAACGAAAAAAAAAAACCATCGCTTAGCTCGTTCTGTGGTCGTGGTGCTAATGAATGATTATGATCAGCAGGGGTGGACCTAAATTTTTATTTAAATTATTCTCAAAAGATATTAAGAGTCTAATTTATTTTTTCAAAAAATATTTTACACCCCTTAAATCAGGGTCTTGAGTCCACCACTGCTGATGAGGTTAATAGGAAAAAAGAAGTCGGTCGAAAGTAACGATTCCTGAGGTGCTTTGTGTGGTCAAATCATGAGTCTCATGTACTGTGTTCTAATTACCTCACTTTGGCGGTAAGTCCAGAGAACATGTTGAAATGAAAATCATGAAACAATCTCTGCTCATAAAAATAAAATAGAAACATTAAGCCTGCGCAGAGTTCTTTCAATCCACCCGTCATGCGACTCGATCGGAGGGCATAAGACCAAAGATTGGTGGTAAAATGCTCCCATCGCACCTGCTAAAACTCAAAAAGACTAAACTTACATTCAGTATTGGACACTTTAATTATCCAGTTAGTCAATGAAAACATGACATGCATATTTTTAAATACATAAGAGCATAACATCGTCGGTCTCCGTTCTCTCTCTCTCTCTCACACAGGCGAACATGGCAGAGCTCCTCCTCTCCTCTTCTCTCTCACTCGTTGCTTTTTTTTTTTATGCAATCATCAACTTCTGAATGCTTTTATCATTTCAATTACCCATACTTTTGTCTTACTTGCTCAATCAGCGCAATGCGCAACAAATAAGAGGAGAGGAGGAGGAGTTCTTTCACCTGTGTGTGAGTGAGAGGGAGGGAGCAGTTTTTAGTGATGACCCACGTCCTATTCTAGTTTGCGATTTTTTAGCATTCTGAGAGAGAAGAGGAGAGGAGGAGGAGCTCCGCCATGTTCACCTACGTGTGAGAGAGATAATGGAAACTGACGACGTTATGCGCTTATCTTTAAAAATCCACGAATCATGTTTTCATTGGTTAACTGGATAATTAAAATGTCATGTACTAGATGTAAGTTTAATCCAACCCAAAATAGCTCCTCCTATGACATTTTGATATCTTGAAAGGTAAAATATTGACACTTCACAACTCAATTCAAAAAATAAGTATTAATATGGTATGACAGAGATGTGAATTTCAAAATAGTAGTTGTTATTAAATATCAAAGCCTCAACAATTTCTTTTTTCGGAGTATATAAAGGCTCTCCGTAATTTCCTTTTTTTTCTTTATGGCTGAGAGAGTTCTCAAAACTAAGGTAGATAAACACTATGAATTATCTAAAATTGTAGATAGTATAGAGTATACATTATATAAAGTACAGTATTGGGTAGAATAAGTGCAACCCAAGAAAAAATTAGGAATATTCTAAAATAGAAAAAATGAAGCAAATACATCAGTACATCACAACCAAATCTGAATTTGCACAATAGACATGAGATCTCATGGTTAGAAACCGAGCCAACCGTGAGAGAAAACCATTGTACCCGTAGGGAAAAAAAGAATAATCTTTTCCACCATATATTGGGGAATCACTAGGTGCTGCTATATCAATATATTGATTCTGCATTGGATTCACACACGCGAAGTTGCTTTGACTGCTTTTGCTTTTTTAACTTGACTCCAAATAAGAAAGATCTCAATGGTATTCGCATGCGGCTTGCCGAGTGTTTCATTGGGGGCTGATTGTTAATCCCATAAGCTTGGTCCAATGCTACTAACGTTTTCTCAACTTCATTCTTCAGTTCCTTGACAAAACCCAGACCTGATTGCAGCTCACTAGCAACCCTGTTGTTCTCCTGTTTCATGTTGACAATCTCACCTTGAAACTTGGCAACCTGATACTCGCTTAGCCCTGTGTCAGATCCTCCGTTGGAGGCTCTTGATATTTCATCTTGGATCTTGCTCAAGGACGAATCTCTACCCTGCAATTCGTCCTGCAATATCGCATTATGTTCCAACCACAGTGATAACTCAGTTCTTATCTCTCTTAGGTGTCTGAATATAGGCCTAACTTCAGAGCGTATGGACTGCTTTGAGCTGCCTTCTGCCCTGCTGTTAACCTTTATTGTTGCCAACTCTGCTTGTAAGTCCTGGATTGAGTTTTGGAATTTCTGAATCTGATGAACTGAAGTGCTAAACCTCAACCAGAAATCTAGATTCTCCTCCAGCATATCGTCAATATCTGAACGCAGCTTCTGTTCGAAGGGTAAAACGGCATTAGGCTTGTCAACAGCCTGGTTTTCCTCTACATTTTCTACATGCTTCTTGATGGTTGAAATTTCGGAGTCCTGCAACTTAGGTTCTTGTCCTCTGTCTCCTTCTTGAGTTGCATATGCATATTCTGTCGTCGCAATTAACGGAGTTTCATCTGGATTCACTTCTTGACCGCCCAACTTCTGACGTAAGAAGTTTATCTCTGTATCCTTCATGACAAGAGAATTCTTTAATTCCCTTACCTGATGTGACAACTCAAAAATACTGTCCTTATTTTTCTTCTCCACCTCGTTTAGCCTCGTTCTTACATCCCCATAGTTCCTTAAAACCGATGTGTATTCCTCCAACAATATCTTCTCCCTGTCATCTAACCCATTCATGAACATTTGTCTCCAGTTAGGTTGATCTACTCCCTCACCAATCCCAACATCATGCGATTCAATGTCAACGTTGCTTGCTGTCTCAGATAAATCACTCTTATCTTGCTGCAATATATTTTGAATTCCTTCATGCATAAGGTCAACATTTTCGTTCAATTTGAACTTGTTCTCTTCATTAAGGTCCGCAACATCATCTTCCTCCTCCTCCTCTGTTGTCTTCTCTTCAGAAACCTTTTTAAGTTTGCCTTCGCGAGTGACTTTTGTGTCCTTGTAGAGGACCAAGTTCTCAACTTCCTCATCTTGCTTCACACCGTGCAATCTTTCAGAGAGATGCTCCAGATTACAACTAGCCTCAGCAAAATGTTTTTGGAGGCTATGGTTTTGGTGTTCCACGTTTTGTTGGAGACTTTTAACTTTCTTTAACTCTTCCTCCAGTTCTTTAACTTCTTTTTCATTTTGGTTGAATCTTCTATCAGTATTTCCTTGTCCTCTTGCAATCTCCGTATTTTGGTCTGAAGTTGATCCGTCTCTGATCTCAGTCTCCTTACCAAAGCGGTCTGTGAAGAGACTGCAGTTTCCAGGGTAGCAACCTTATTTACAAGGTCATCAATTCTTTCTGCCATTTCTGTTACAGTGAGATAGTTTTTTGAATCTACTTCTAGTTGTTCCTTAATTTTCTCCCTCAACTGTTCCACATCACATGTCATTTTTTCTAAGCCTTCCATCTCTTCATCTATGCTCTTCTTTTCTGATCTTCTACTGCACTCATATTCATCCCCATGGTCGTCTGAGTCTAGGTAGCTCCCATGTTTAGAAAGAAATTGATCTCTAAGGATCTCAAACTCTTCATGTGCTTCCTTAACCTTTTGGTATTCTGCTTCAGCCTCCTCAGATGCTTTTTCCTGATATTCTTGCAACTTAACCAAAGTCTCATGGCATGATTTCAGAGCCGTTTCTGCCATTAAAGTGCGCGCCTCTTGATCTTCGATGACCGTACCAACGCCAAACTCATCCTGCAGGCTACAAACTCTCTTTTGCATTTCCGTGATCTGGTCCTCAATTTCCCAATGCTTATCATAGGAACGTTCATACAAGCTCCTCACAAACTCTTTCTCAGTTTGTAGCCCCAAAATTTCTTTCTGTAGCCTGTCAATTTCTGTAAGCGCTTCACCCATGCTCAGTTCAGAACTTGAAATTGTCGCTGGTCTAACAGAGCTAGCAGTCTTTTTAGGTGGTCCTTTCCTTGAAATTAGCATGGAAGGTCTTCTAAAATCTTTCTTTCGCCTTCTAGAAGCTTCAGGAACTCCAGGTTTAGGTACCGGGGTTCTTGGGCTACCTTCACAATCTTCATCCACTGAATACTGAACTTGGTCTGGGAAAACACTAGCAATTGTGCGGTTGGCACTTTAGAATTCTCTTGATAGATGATCATATCTCTCTGCTAATGCTCTGTACGCCCTGAAAGTCTCTTCCACGAAACACACAAGTTCAGGCCTCTTCTCGTAGTACATTTCTGCCCGTCGTGCAAAGGAATCCCCTTCATCTTCAAGGATTTGAAGGGTCTCAGAGACCTTCTCCTCCATATCTGTTATTAGTGCTTGTGTATTAATAATTTTCTTGAGATACCATTTATATATTGGCAATAAGAAAGAGAAGGGCCAATGAACCCAAACAAGTTGATTGATACAACAATATATGTTATTATATGTTCTTAATAGTCTATCAATTCCACTTTCCAAGAATCATCTCCATCAATGCTTCATTATATTGTTAAGACTTAAGAGAGCTAATAACAACTCAGACAAGTTGTTAGAAGAATTTGATGAACTCAAGTAACCGGACTAATTGAAATCAAGAGGCAATGTGAATGAGGGTAATCCTAAAAATCGCCTGATTTTTTTTTTTTTGGTTGAAACAATAAGAATGGAGAATCATATAGATTGGTTGTCGAGGTAAATGAAAAGGGGCAGGAAAAAAAAATCTACAGGCACTTATCCGACGTGCCTTGGAGACATTGTTCGAGCCATTTCGATTGCTTTTGTCCGGACGTGGCTTGCCCACCACCATGAATATGCATTACTTGCCGCCCTTTGCAACATCGTTCTCTTGGGATGGCAATCAAATACTTTCAACCCATTGAATTAAAAACCTTGACAACGACGACGAGTGAGGGGAGAAAGAGGACGCAAAGATAATTAAATGCATAAAAATACGCAATCAGAGAACAGCTGCGGTTAACCTGATCATGGAGGTAGAAAAAAGTTTGATTGGAAAAGAAAGGCAGGTTGGTGAAAATGGGGTCTTACGAGGCAGACATGGAGAGGAGGATACTTCGCCGCATGCATAGATGTCTGGATGCTTTCAAGAGCTCAAATTTTGGATTGGAGGATTTCTGTAACAAACACTTGCCAAATGCCAACCCATCAAAACGCCATGCACAGCCCCATAAATTTCGTACGTATGCATTAAAAACGTAAAATTAATTGCGATATAATATATTATTTTATCTATCTGGCAATTGAGGACTTTTCTTTAAATTACCAACACTAATGAAATCCTATATGATTAGTACCATAGAATGCTTCCTAACCAAAACTAATTTTTTTTATAATAAAATTATATATATATATATAGTATAAACGAGATTTTATAGTACAAATTGCTTGCAATAACTAATGACTGAGCCGTCTTAATAAACTTCCAATCACAGCCTGAAATAAGATAGTGAACACGATATTTTCCTGATGCAAGGACAATAAATTCTCAAAGCAAAATGCTACGATAAACTTGTTAGTTCATGATTCAGAATTACAGTGCTCTCCCCAGAAGCACAAACACAATGAGTACATCGATGTTATCTATACACACTTTATGAACAATTATCCACACAGTATTTACATCAAAGAATAACAAGCTCCATATCCACACAGTTCATTCAACATGCAGTCTTCCATTTCTGTATAATTTTCATTTTCGGCAGAGACAAACATTTCGTGTTTGAGTTGGGGGCAGAGACCGAAACGGCAGCAAATCATCATATCTTCTCATAAATTTAACCAGCTTTGACCAAGTTGATCAGCACTACCCAGCCATTACATCTCAACCCAGCAGTTTTGTTTACTTCCTCTTTCCTTTTTTACAACTTTTACGTTATCATACAATTGTTTACAGGTAGAGACCACAACACGATTTTCTCAAAGAAAGAAAGCAGCAGTTATAGAGGCGGCTCCATAGTGCGAAATTAAAGGCATGAGTATTTATGCATCAGCTCTTTCGAAGAGAAGAGAGCCAGTTTTCCACATATTTCTTGCTTTCTGCAAATATAAGCAAAAAGCATAAACGTCAACTTGTCCAGTCACAAACAAACATAAATCTGAAACGACAAATAACTACAGATATACATCTTTACTGCTAGTTATTACCACATTGAAGATAAACTAGTGGTACAGATGTACCAACAGCCATCACAATTCCAGTCCTATCAACCACACCAATGATTTGGAAATAGGTTTTCAGGGAAAAAAACAATTGTCTTTAGATACTGAAGTAACCAAGGCTTCAGTCAACATGTTAAGTTGAATTAACCTATGAAGATTTATCAGGTCATTTCACAAAAATATAAGAGCCAAAGGTTATGAATATATCAGACTTGGAAAGGATTAGGAATTACACCAAAAATTTCTAATCATGACAACACCTGCAGCTTCAATATAGATTATCAAAACTCACATTATTACCTATGCAAATATCTCTCTTTATAATAAGGGCATATCCGAGGGAATAACAATATAGCACATAATATTAAATGCAAAACGAAATAGTAATAAAGATAATAACAATATAGCATACTCTTGATAAGATTCAAGGGAATTTTCATAGATGTCGACAAAAAATGCTCATACCATCTGAATAACTATCTGGAAAGTTCCCAACAGTGCTCAGTATGTTGCTTTCAGAGTCCTCCACTATGCCGCCATATTGGTGTCCATAACAGGGAACCAGGACGGCAAAACTTTTATCAGAATCATCATCACTTAGAAACTCAGGTCCATGAGGCTCCAGCCAGCCAATAGACCAGTCGGAACCATCGGATTCAGAATCAGAAACACATCCTCCATCAGATGGAACAAGAACGACATCATATTCCCTATCTATTTTCTGCTTTTCTCTATTATGCCATTTGCGCTTTGCCCTCCTTGATGAGGATCCCATTTTTGCTTGCTTTGTCCTAGGAAATCTTAAAGCATCTGATTCCCACATTCCCGGATCAACTGAAGAATTTATAGAAGGCCCGTCTATGATTCTTGGTTTTTGAGATTTTCCACTCCACAGCCACCACGAGAGATGGGTAAAAGCCACAGCCATATACTAGTCCAATGATCCCTCCAAGGAACCAAGTTTCGACAGATAAAAAAAATTCTTTCAGAGGATCTATTTGACAAGCAATTGTTTCTACTTAGGGATACCTGTTGAGTAAGAAATCTGACCAGTGAACCCACTGCAGAAATGAGCACATTGATTAATGAACACAGCATCTAATCGAAAGCAAAAACAATACTGACAGCTTAGATTTCTAGAAAATCTCATGTTTAAAGAAAAGTAATGCTTCCCTTGCTCTAGGTGGAGAACCTCAACATATTCCAAAACATTTTCATCTGGATGATTTAAGTACTTTAGCTATCAAGCCCAGAAAATGTTTAGCAATGTTTAAATTTCAAACACCGGATCAGAAAGTGCTGAATTTCATAGCTTTCTGATTTGACTAAATGTGTTTTCAGCCACCACTTTGAATTATCGGTCATAAGGTTGTCCAATCCAAAACTCTCAGCGAGCATCTACTCTATAATTTGAGTATACAGTGAATTTTTTTATCCCAAAACCATAACGATCATACATGCATAACCAATTTATTTTAAGAAAACAAAAGAAACCCAGATGTATCACAATGTAGCCAGACAAATAGCCTGTTATGAGACTTCTAAAGGAAAAACCAAGTAGAGCAAAAGCAAATCTGTTAACTTGGAAACAACTAAAGTTCACGAATTAGGCGTACAATAATTGTAAGTTGTAAATAAATTATGGTTGTTGGAAATCGGAACCGTCACAATAATCAAACCAAATCGTGACATTTAGCTCAGGTTTCAAATAAGAGGTTGATTGATTATAAATACAAACACATTTCGTCTCCAAATTTTCCCATTTCATCATCAACCACCAAAAGAAAATCTCATCTCACAGAAAATAATAGAATCGTGAACTTCTTTGTTTCGATGCCGAAAACATCTTGAACAGAAAGAAAACCAAAGCGCAAACGGCAAGGATTAAACAGCTGCCTTGTCCATGAAATTTCGAATTTGGGGCGAAGATTCATAGGATAGGAAAACTGTTATTCAAAGAGAAAGGTATATAGAAACCAATATACCTTCGCGCACCCACGGAGTTCTTTGTATTCTACTACAAGCATAACCCAATCGGAATCTCCCGCGAGCTGTATATGTGACGTTTGGAGCCAACCAGAGGGCAATGGGGGGAGAAAGAAGCGAGGCCAAACTTCTACATGGCTGCCAGATGCCGTTGAATAAATAGATATCATCATACGTGGCATGTTCGAAAACCGTTGGATTGTTTCAGGCTACCCCAATAATGTCACGCACAAAAATCAAGCATGTGCAGCACAAGCAACAAATCACCGCGGGGAGGGATATCCCGTGGAGCCAACTTTATTAAAACCAATCAATCAAACACTGACACGTTGCAACGTCGGATGCCCTCTCGGTTATCAGCCACAACTCTTTGCGGTCATAACTTTTCTAATTTAGAATTAATATAACCTAACGTCTAAAATTTTTACTCTTTCCTGCGATTCAGTCCTAGTCTTCAACATTGGCCAAAAAAAAAAAGTCAAAGTCTTAGACAGATTTTAGAATGGGAAGTCAGTTGTCAGAGATTGGGTGCTATTAGGCTTCTTTTCCTTGAAGGACAATATTAGGCTTTCTAAGAAGGAGGCTGTGACCTGATTAGACAGAAGTGTCCTTCTTATGGTCCCATCCAAGGTTATCCACGTCCAAGTCCACCCACGTCATCTTGAAACTATTGTTTGACCTTGGACTATTCAACGGGTGCTTCTTGTTTGATCTATCAAGTTCAAACTGAGGGCATTAGGATTGGAATTTTGGAAGTGAACAAAATGGATGATAGGGGTGAACTAGGAAGGATATTATAAAATGATAGCCAGTGCAATTTAAGGTGTGATAATTTATTGGCTAAAGTATATATTTAGTCCTTAAAGTTTACATCAAGTTTCAGTTTGATCCCTTGAATTTAAAAAGTGTACTTTTAGTCCTTCAACATTAACACCATTAATTTCACTTAACGGAAAATATTAATTCTATCACTTTTTTGTAATCAAATGATGTTAAAATGTACTTAAATATTGGTTATTTAATATACTTATTTTATACTTTAAAATTTGACTATATTTTATAAGCATTTAATAGAAGAATTGCTATTTAAATTTGATGAGTCAATATTTTCCGTTAAACAAAACTAACGGCGTTAAAAATAAAAAACTAAAAGTGCACTTTTTAAACTTATGGACCAAACTGAAATTTCATGTAAATTTGAAGGACCAAATGTATACTTTAGCTTAATTTATTTTTCCTTTTTACTCTTCCATGTGATCTTTTATTAATAAAAAATCACAAAACTAAACCATGGGGCATATGCTTCACACAGAATTGAAGCAGAAGCAAGTTATACCATTGATAACTTCTAAACAATATGAGTTGGCAAAGAAAAGACTTATAAATAATATGAAATATGATTTCATATGACTTTAAATGTTATAACTGATTCATCGCTTATTGTTTATTTTTTAATTGATAAACACCTTATCATTGTATATGCATGATTTAAATTATTTGAATTAAACTTATTTTAATTTGACAATTTTAAAGTCCAATGTTAAATGAAAGCATTAAATTATTTTTAAAATATTAATGGGGATAAAATTCATTTAATATATTTATCTCATAAATCACATCAAAAAAAAGTAATTTGTTTCTACTTTTAATTTAAATTGGCACTGACTCTTCTAAACGCAATAGACTCTGACCAATTTCACCCTGGATCGCTTGCCTACAAAAAGGGATAAAAAAAAGCTGAGCAATTCATCTACTTGCTCACCGAAGCAAACAGTGATCATCAATTTTTATCCTGGCCAACTAAGACCACGGACCCCCTTCAACAGACTGGTCATAAATTGTAGTGTTTGGGCATAAACATGGCTGACGGGGCACCAAAATTAACATCCTGCATTTAAAATTAACGTCCATGGTTCTCTTTCTCCGATGTTCTTCTGGGCCGTATCGGACTTCTAGTGTCAACAGTATCAAACTCCTTTGCTGTGATAGACTCTTCTGGCTTACCAGCATTCATGTCCCACAAGGGGGCGCCACCATTCGATGATGCCGGCACCTTTCGCATAGCCCGTGGAATTTTCAAAGCTATATCCGCCTCCGTAAAACCCCCCTCAGCCCTAGGAGCAACGGCAGCATTTTCTGGTCTAGATAATGGGATTTTTGGTGGACGTGAGTTCGCAGAATCATTTGCCTCGCTAATGCTGTTATTTTGTTTCCCAGGGACTACTTCAGAATTCTCAGGCTGTGGTGGAGGTGATGGATCTGAAACAAGAAGTATCGTGGATTTGCGCCATTTCTTCCTCTGATTAGGCCTCTGGCCATGGGATTTCTCCTACAAAGGATATATAAGCAGTAATGATCAGAAAAGCAACCTAAATATTGGCTAATTATTGTTCCCATATATTTAAAAGGTAAATGAAAAACCGTAAATGAAGCCCGGTACCGTATTTCCTATGTCAGCTAGAGGCTTTCTTGGCCCATGATCACTATTTGTATTTTTGACTAGTGCACTTTGAAGTAACTCTGCACCCTGATTGGCAAGATCCCTATCTGTTTCGTCACCATTAAAACTATTGCCGATACCTTTAACCATTTCCATTTCTAATTGAGCTGAATCTGGGTTCAAGGTTAATATTCTGTTGGCACACTTTGTTTCCAGACAACCACAAGACTTCCCACAAATGTTGCCTGTTGATCTACACTGGCATTTTGATGTCTTGCAAGATGAGGATTTCGAACAGGTGCAGCAAATATCTCCTTCTCCAGAGGCATCTGAAAGTTCTCTCAAATTTTCATGCACATTTGAAGTTTGATTACTTGAGTGGCTATTCTCCAAGCTTGATCGTCCACTTCTAGAATTCCTCTTTCTAACCCTTAATTTTCCTGATTCAATCCACTCATCATCTGTTGCCTCGACACCCACACTATAATCGTCTGAATCCACGTCAGATATAGATGTATCCATGTCTTCAAGAAAAATAGTAGATCGACGATTTTCCTGAAATAAGGATAAGTTACAGATGATTAATTGATGACTAACGAACAATCCATTAGAACAAAAGATAGTTGTGTGAATTAGGAATATACCGGTTTGCGTAGGTCATACTTGTGTCCTCCGACATTGTTAGAAAATATTGAATTCCCTTCAGATTCAGAGTATTGCTTCAAAGCTATACCCTGTCATTCGGCTCAAATTATTCAGTAAGAAACAAAAGGAGGCAAAGAAGATCGTAATGATTTGAACGTCAAAAGACTACAGGAGCAGATTTTAAATATTTTTTTTATGGTAGAACATATTTGGTAAAGAGAAATATATTACAACAATCTTTTTGACCTCACCTTAGTTTCTATTGCACAGTGATTATACAAAGCTAACATGTAATTCAAAGTATTCACATTAAGTGTTTAAAAAGGCACTCATAGTACTAAACATACTAACCTGCAACTTCACCTGACGAAGAAGTTCAGCTTTTTGCATTTCCATCTGACGAAGTGAACAGCTTAGGCTAACGACTTTCTCTTTTAGATCTCTTATTTCCATGTCCTTCTCTCTACAAGCAACTTCTCTGTCTCGCAATAAACACCTGAGAAAAGGAT
>JANTPZ010001965.1:0-37038 GCA_025593235.1 Vachellia pachyceras | reverse complement strand
TGGGACCTTGAATACATTGTGTTAGGATTTGGTCTGAAAGAAAAGAGAAGAACAGAGAGAGTGAGACTCTGTTTCTTTACGAATAGTAAGGGGGAGTGTGATTCTCCATTGTAAAAGGCTGTTGTGCCTGATTAGTTTGATTTAGTGGATTACGAAAGCTCAGAGGTGCTCTGAGGACTGGACGTAGGTCTGAAGGACCGAACCAGGATAAATCTGTTTGTTCATCCTCTCCTTCATCTCTCTGTTTCATTGTTTTTAAATCTGTTTTGAATCTAAAATTTTTATAAAGACCAATTCACCCCCCCTCTTGGTCTTTTCCTGCACTAACATTTGTAAGATCCTAAAACAATTACGTTCAAATAAAATTTTAGAAAAAGGTAAGACATCATAAAACAGCAAATTTTAATTCTAAAATCCAAATGAAAAAAAGAGGCCAGACAAAAAAGTCAAATACCTGTTAACACATTAAAAAAGGTAATTAATTAAATAAATACATATTCCGAAATCCATCAAGAAAACAATTAAATTATTAGGGTAAAAATTATAAAACTTCACTAGTAGCATAAAATATTTTTCATCTCTCAAATGAAATTTTAAAACAGAACGGTAATGGACCATAAAATTGGCAATTTTAAATTTTTAAATTGAAATGAAAAAGGTGATTAATTTTAAATTTTTAAATTGAAATGAAAAAGGTGATTAATTTGAAAATTACATATTTCGAAACCCATCAAAGAAATAATAAAAATTATTTATGGTCATAGATTTTAAAAAAATTGAATTCAATGAGTAGCACAAAATATTTGTCAACTCTCATTCAAATAAAATTCTAATAAAAAGAGGCAATGCATCATAAATCTGCAAATTTTTAATTCTTTAAATCATTGAGGAAAATTTGATGAAAAAATCCTGGTGAAAAAAGAAAGGAAAAAAAAAACAAAATATCTGTTGTGAGAATTAAAAAAAGTGATAAATTTGAAAATTACATATTTCCAAATCCATAAAAAAATTAATAAAATTATAAGGATGGAAATTCAAAAATTAAATGAATTTAAGGAGTACCATAAAATATTTGATGACCTCTCAAATAAAATTCTAAAACTGAAAGGTAATGGATCATAAACTTTATTTTTTAAATTGAACTGAAAACAAAAACAACGAACAAACAACATCATATTTTGTTGACTCAGATTTATTTCGAAATCCACAAGAAAATAAAAAAATTATTTGGATAATAAAATTTAATAATTAAATCAATTTAATGAATAGAATAAATTTTTTTAAAAACTATTATAATAATTGCATTCAAATTAAATTTTAAAAGAAAAATTTTATTGATCATAAAACTGCAAATTTTTAATTCTAATATCCAAGTGAAAAAAGAAGGCCCAACAAAAAAGTCAAATATTAAAAAAAGGTGATTAATTTTAAAATTACATATTTCGAAATTCATCAAAAAAATAATAAAATTATTAGGATAAAATTATAAAATTAAATGAAATTGAAGATTAGTACAAAATATTTGTCATCTCTCAACTGAAATTTTAAAATAGAACGTTAATGAACCATAAAATTGCTAGGTTTTAAAATTTTAAATCGAAATGGAAAAAGATGGAAAAAAAAGTTAAAATATTTGTTGACAGAATAAAAACAGAAGATTAAATTGGAAATTACAGATTTCAAAATCCATCAAGAAAATAATAAAATTTTAATACTAAATCAATTTAATGCGCAGCATAAAATCTTTGTCAACTCTCAAATAATTACAATCAAATTTAATTTTAAAACAAAAGGATAATTCCTCATAAACAACAAATTTTCAATTACAAATCCAAGTGAAAATTTGATCAAAAAAAATCCAGGTGAAAATAGGAGAAGGAACCAAAAAAGTCAATTTTAAAACAAAAGGGTAAATCGTCATAAAACTGCAAATTTTAAGTTTTAAATCCAAGTGAAAATTTGGTCAAATTATCTAGGTGAAAAAAAAAGAGAAGGACCAAAAATAAAAAAATGAGATTAATTTGAAAATTACAGAATTTCAAAATCCAACAAAGAAATACTAAAATGAATAAGATAATTAAATTTAAAAAATTAATTGAATTTAATGGGTAGCATAAAATATTTGTCAAGTCCAAAACAATTATATCCGAGTAAAATTTTGAAACAAAAATGTAAAAGATCATAAAACTGCAGATTTAAAAATTTTAAATCAAAGCGAAAAAGCAGACAGAGTGATAAAGCCCAAAACATTTGTTGATCCTATAATTATAGTCCAGAAAATTAAAATACAAAGTGAATAAATTGATCCTATAAAACAGCAGGGTGGAACCACAAAATCCTGGCACTACCAATCACATGAATATCCAGTAACAATCACAATACAAATTGCAACTAACCCAAAAAGAAGGGAGCAATCAAAATCAACAGAAACAACCACCTAAATCTAGAAAAAAAAATTATAGGTAAACCCATCAGACACCATAAGGCATACAAGGCGGACCTACTTGGTTCCCACTGGGTGCAGCCGCACCCCTGACTTTCAGAAAATTAGGTATATATTAGTACTATGTGGTTTATTTTGCATCAACTCATCTGCTAATTTTGAACCCACTGAATTTTTATTTAGATTCTTCTCAAAAGATATCAAGAATAAGTCTAACTTATCTTCTCAAAAAATAGTTTACACTCCTTGAGTCGGAGCTCTAAGTCCACCACCGCATACAAGCTCTCAAACTAAAGCTGAGCAAGCAATTCAATAGCACGATTCAGAAAGGGAAACAACTAGAAAATGAATTTAACCTAGAAAGAAGAATAACGTCTAACTCCTTCCACTTGATAGAAAGGGGACAGAATCAAAATAAACAATCTAGCAACAATCAACTGAGTAAACCCATAAATTAGACCCTATGAGGCATCCAAACTTCCAAACAAAAGAATATAACACAACAATGTGCATGTCCACTAACTACCAACTCAATCCCGACAAACACAAAATGAATACATCCGATAAAAGGGAAAGCAACTACCAACTCAATCCCCTTAACAGCAAACACAAGTAATCATCCTAAACAACCACAAAAAGCTTCCAGCAATCACGGTAAACAAAATCCTCTACCGCATTTAAACATCAAAGCCGCCAAAGATGCGAAAATTGCTCAATACATGGGCAGACACTCATAAAGATGCGAAATTGAAACCTCAGCAAGTAAGAATACCGTTTTTTTTTAAAAAAGTCGGTGATATATTACACCTCGACAGAGCTGCATAGGATAGCGTTAATCCACCAGCCCGAAGCATCACAGCAACCAACCAGGAATTGAGAGAATGGATAGGCATCAGCGTTAACGGAGAGGAATGCAATAGGAAACAAACGGGAAAAGGATAGGGAGGGAAGGGTTAGAGACAGTGAAAAAAGGGTTAGAGTGAGGCGCAAAGTTATTTCTTTAACATCTTTTTATTAATTTCTTTCAAGTGCTGTTGATACCATTTTTAAAAAAAAATTAAAAGGAAGAAAAACAAAAATTTTGAGATGTCGCTTCTGGTGATTTTTTTTAAGTGCCGTTGATACCTTCTTTTTTTTTACTAAATTCGATAGGGAAAAAACAAAAACTTTTGGAACCCGGCTCCGGTTACCACTCCCGTTTAAAACCTTTAAAAACTGTATGTTATTACTGGTTGGAAAAAAAAAAAAAGCAGTGCCCTTAAGTTAAAAATCATTTTCATATTTTGATAAATTTTTTATGGCCAAAACCATTTTAAAAAATTTAATTCAAATATTTTAAGAAACAAAAAAGGGTCTATCTTTTTTTTTTGTTAAAGTAGATAGTATGTCTTTTAAATTTATAATAAATTTTAATTTTATCCATTAAATTTAAAAAGAACACTTTTAGCCCTTTTATTTTAACACTGTTAATTTCATTTAATAAAAATAATGATTCGATAAATTTAAATGGTGAGTATATAGTTAAATGATGATAAAACATTATTAAAATTTAAAATATATAAATAATTAAAAAATAGTTTTTTGGTTTTTAATTTTTTTTTATGTTTTGCTTTTAATAAGTCATTTTTAAGAAAATAGAAAGTACTTTTCAAAAATTAAAAAAATTAATTTTAGGTTCCTTTTGTTTTGTTTTTGCATTTCTAAAAGTTTTTTATTTGAAAAATTTAGGAAATCCTATTTTTCCGTTTGATTACTTTTTGGAGCTAAATTCAATGCCTTTTTTTCTGCTAAAAAAAAGAGTGCAATTTGTAAAATTAAACTCTTTTATGAGATACCAGCTCCGTTGTAACTCACCCTCAATAATTTTTTAAATTCCACGTTAGGATACTTTGGAGTTCAATGTTCTAGAAGTAATATAGTTGGGATTGGCAGAGATATGAGTTCTTCAAAGACGAAACCATTGCCTTGTGTGTATGATTGTGTGCTTTTTCCTCTAATTTTATGCTATGTTTTGACTGATGCGTCTTTCAATTTGGATTTGGATCGATTCCCTATCTAGCTAGCTTTTTTTATCAAGCTCCACCTCTTGGTGATATATAAAATTTATGTATTTGGTAATCAAATCGAAAGCATACAACACACAAGCCTAAACACCAATAGAAGAGTATGAGATTTATTCAGAACTATGAAAATTTCTGACATTTGAATGCTGATAGAATCTGGTTGCATATAACAATTGTCCGTTTGGTCGTTAAAATTGAGATGGAGAATGTCTCATGATATTCAACCAAAACATCAGTCGAATCTGGTTCAAAGACGAAACCAGATTCCATTTGCGATCAAGTTCAATCCGTTGGATCGGCTAGCATTCTAAAGAAAATTATTCCTGAGGTTCTATTTATAGGACTGATAGAAAGTTTTATTTGATCATATATGAGTTACTCCATTAAATTTTTCGTTTGAATATAAGATTTTACCTTTCATTTATTATATATTAACTCTACCTTTATGTATTATAGTGGATATTAATCACGGATAAGATTGAAAAATTATTGAATTTTTCAATCAATGTGAAACATACAAAAAGTAATTTATAAATAGAGATAGAGAAGTATGACAACTTGCGCGTATGTCTGCTTTAATATATTAACAAAGGTGTGTAGATAAATAGCTGGCAAAATAAGAATTCTTCTATATTAAAAAATTTATCAAATAAATATGAAATACATACTACTATATATCTCAGATTTTTAATATAAGAGTCATTGAACTTTTTTGAATTAGTTAAAAAAGCATATAAATAACTCAATTATAACTTATATTTTTAAATTCTTATACATATCATTAGATTATACATCAATTATAAATTGGACAAATTATTTTAAAAAAATAGGTATATCAATTAAATAATTTCTTTAATCTCTAAAAAAACCAACTAATTAAGTAGCGGAGAGTATTAATTAATAGCCTCAGCCTATGTGGCGCGACTTTAGGCAGCTTTCCTTTATTTTCCACAACCATAAACACATCGCCATTTCATTTATGAAAGAATATTGAATTCATCTAAGCAAGTTTATATTGCGATTATCTCTTGGGCAATTCGGCCAAAAAAAGGGAAAGGAATGCATTATACCTCATCATGACACCATTCGATGATGTGTAAGAAATATTAAAAACTAGTCAAGAGAATTAAATGGCTGAATTATGTGGAAAAAACAACATACTAGTTCTATTTATAAGTTAAATTTCAACATTTTCACACACAGTAACAAAAACATTAAACTTAAACTTCTGCAATACAATATCATCCAAATATTGTCCAATAAAATAGCACCATCTCATCTGCTTTATCCTATATCTGCCTAGTCATGTCTTGTTCCTCTGGCGGGGATCGAGATGCTATCCCTCCACTTAATTACCATTAAAACTCACTCAAATCATAAAATTAAGGCCACGTTTGGTTTAGTGGAATTTGGATGCATGGATATGGAAATGAAATTGATTTCCATATCCATACATGTTTGGTACCACGGAATTGGCTTCCACATGGAAGCCAATTCAACCAAAATCATGGAAATTGATTTCCATAGGCTAACCCATGGAAATCAAACAAACTCCATGGAATCCTGATTATAGCTCCACATCACCCAGTTATGATGGCACACAATGACGATGCAACCAACGACGACGGCACCCCACGGGCCACGACGCCACAACCAGCGACGACGACACCCCACGATGCTTCGTCTTCGACAACACAACCCGACGCTTCATCTTCTTCTTCGACCAGCCGACGGTGACGGATCTTCATCTTCATCTTCGCCCAGCAGTCGTCGCTTCGTCTTCCCCAGTCGACTGTGAAAAATCTTCGTCTTCATCTTTGCCCAGTCGTCGTCGCTTCATCTTTATCTTCCCCAGTCGACGATGACAGATCTTCGTCTTCGTCTTCACCCAATTGTCGTTGCTTCGTCTTTGCCCAGTCTTCATCTTCTCCCAATCACTTCATCTCCATTGCTTCATCTTGGTCGGACGGATGAGCAGGGGATGGTCGGTCGGCGGATGAACAGGGGTGGTCGGTGCTCAGGCTTTGAGGTTTGCAATGGAGGATTGAGGGAGCAATTTTAATGATAAGGGCATTTTGGTCTTTTTACATATAAATCTTCATTCATTTTCAAGACATACCAAACGTACTTTTAAACTCTAAATCCATTTCCACCAAAATCAATCATGTATACCAAACAAGGCATAAACTCTTTCAAACTAAAGGCGTTGGCCTTGTAACTCTTCCATCTCAAACACCATCAACACACCCTTAAGCTTCACCCTTACCATGACCTTCATGATCATAATTTTCTCACTCTTGTTCATCGGCTTCCACAATTCTTCTTCTGCTCAAGTCGTAGGTCGTAATGATCTCTACCCACAATGCTCCACCGGCAACAATTTCACTGCCAATAGTACCTTCGACTCGAACCTCGACGCCCTCTTTTCTTCCTTAACTTCCAATTGAACCGTCAATCTCGACTTCTACAACACCACCGTCTCCGGCAGTGGCGAAGCCGTCCACGGCCTCTGCATGTGCCTGGGCTCCATCAATCAAGACATATGCCGCCAGTGCGTCGTTAACTCAAAGATACAGTTAGCTTCCGTATGCCGATTTTCAGGGAGGCCAGTAACTGGCGAGACCCGTGCTTGGTTCGCTATTCCGACCGGAACTTCTCCACCGTCGCTACAAAGCCCAGACTCCGAATGCTGAACCCTAACAACGTCTCGAATCAGGAAGGATCCATGAATGTATTGAGGACTGTTATAAACATGACGGCAGATGAGGCGGCCAATAAATCTGGTTTGACTATGAAGAAGTTTGCGACGAACGCGGCGACGGTGGAGTTTCAAACTCTGTATGTTCTGGTTCAGTGCACGCCAGACCTTTCGACAGCGGATTGCAGAAGGTGTCTACGTGGTGTGATCGGGGACTTTACATGGTGTTGTGATGGGAAGATCGGAGGGAGAGTACTGTATCCGAGTTGCGTCGCTCGTTATGAGTTGTATCAGTTCTTTAATTCGTCTTCGCCTCTTCGGCCAATAGCGCTGTCGCCTCATCCGTCTCTGTTGCCTCCCATAGATCCTGGTAAGCTTAATTATAGCTTCTCTGATTTGTTTTTCATAATAAGTGAATATATAAGAGTATTATGTATTGATGAAAAAGAATAACATGAGAGAATGACAACATGAAATTAAAGCATAGTAAATCTATTAGATGAAAAAGATTCAACATGCACAAAGTGATAGCAGAATGTGAATGTTGTAAATTTAAAACTGAAACTTTTATAAGTGAGACTTTTAAAATTTAATTTTTGAAAAATGGTTGTAAAAATTTTAATTTTGTTAAGCTCACATATATCCGATATTATTCATGAATATATCTCTGCTATTTTCTTCCTTTTTTTTTTGGTGATAGTAATTTCTTCCAGTTTTATCATATGTTTAAAATTGGTTAAATTCAATTTTTCAGTTGTATTTTTTATAATCACCTTTTAGTCCCCCTAAAAATTTGAATATAGTCCCTATTGTATCCTAGTTGTTGGACTCTACGGAAGTCCTTGTATCAACCTCCGAATTGCAAAAAAGAGTCACTTGGACGGAACAGAAAAAAATCATTATTTTCTATGGATCTTATTGTTTTAAAATAAAAATTTGAAAATATTAATAATAGTTTCAATAAATATTCTTAAACAAAATTTTATCATAGTATGCCTCTTGCAAAAAAAAAAAATAGTAATATCAATAAATATTATTATCAAAGCTTGCTAGACTAAAAGTCACATGCTCACGACAATTAATAGTTAGTTTAAAGATATTTTTGTTGTATATGAAAGATATGCGCGCATCTACAGATAGATTGTTTTTTTTTCCAACATCTATACATAGATTGATGGGGATTACGGTCAAAGAAGTAAAAGAAATTATTTTAATTTTCGAAGGCAGTAGAAGTTATAAATTAAATAACATATTATTTTTCCCATAAAATAAAGACGCCAAAACTTGCTTAAAAAAACGAAAGTCGCTCCATGCAAGTCAATTTGGAGTCATGTGCATACCACCCTAAAATAGCATTCGCCAACACCAGTTTGGGGAGGCAAACATAAGCTTCAAATTTTTTTACAAAACGCAAATCAATCATATCTAACACAGCGTTGGATACAAATGAATCGTATCTGACACAGCGTTGGATATAAAATATGACACCTGTATGAGTAAAGATTTGAACATTAATTCATTACGTTATGAGATATTTACTCATTATGTTAGGTCCATTAACTCTGTTAGTATCATGCACTTCACATTGTTCATATTAGATTCTGTTCACACATGACTTAAAAGTTGACTTGCATGCTTGGAGGTTGATAAAGACTCAAATGGCCTTTAGCTCAAGCTTCAACGCGCTAATTAATATTTTAGAGATATAATGACAATGGGTGACATAGAGACGTGGAAATATCTGATGTTTGATGCAGTAGAAAGGAAAAGCCGATTAAGGACAATTGTGATAGCTGTGGTTTCTCCTGTTGGTGCTGTAATACTTTTATGTTTGGCCAACTGTTTACTGAAGAATCAAATAAAGAAGATGCGTATGGCTTTTCTCACTACTACAGAATATAGTTTTTACTATTGAAATTCGCTTCCTTTTTTTATAAAAGGGAGTAAAAAATGAAGACGATGACATTTTTATAAAAATATGAAGTTATTACGTGCCTTTAGGCGCCCTAACTTACATATAGGGTGCCAAAGGGAGCCCTTTAACGCCCTATCTATGTATAGAGAGCCAAAAGGGCGACATTTGGCGCCCTATCTCATTGATAGGACGCCAAAAGGGCGCCCTATCTATATAGATAGGGCGCCAAAGGGTGGCACCCTTTTACTTATCTTTCACTTCCACTTTTTCACTTTCACTTTCTCATCCCGCGCGCTTCCACTTTTTCACTTTCAGTTTCTCCCACGCGCTACTTCCACTTTTTCACTTTCACTTTCAGTTTCTCCCACGCGCTGCTCCATCTCCGCTCGTCGCTCGCTGCCTCCGTCTCCGCGGGTATTATGTCATCAGTTACATGTATAGTATCATTCAGAGTGGATTGACTACAGATTTAGAAGAGGTAATACGTAATCTATCAAATATTTATGAGTTAATCGTTTGATTTGATGAATTTGAATTGGTCTAATAATTTTTTTTACATTTGTAGATTTTTTATTATGACGATACTTACATGGCTGATGACATTGATTTGATCAGAGATTTGTTGGCCATACGTCTTCTTGATTTGTAAATAATACTTATTTCTTCAAGGTGAATATATATAGTTTCTAACTCTTCATGTCGACTTGTATAGGATTAATTAGATTGATGAATTGTGTTACTCCACAAATGTACAATGATCTTTGCTCAGTAAATGAGACAATAACTTTTGTGTTTCGCTGCCATAAGGACTTGGCTTAGGTAAATATATACGTCTAACTCTTGATGAACCACAATGACTTTTGTTTTTAACTCTGATGTGTTTATTATGTCTGGACTTGATCTGGTGTACAAAATAGAATTACCTACTACAAACTGAATCATACATAGTAAAGGGATTAAATAAAATTGAACATAATGTTTTTTTAAAAAAATATACCTACGGCGCCCTATATTGGAATATAGGGCGCCGTAGGGTCTAACTTTCTACTTCCGTCACATACACTCCCCCTTAGAAAGGGCGTCAATTGGGTTAAAAATATGGCGTAAAAAGTAACTTTTGTAGTAGTATCTCATGCAAAAATACTATAAGTAATTTTCATTCTTTCTCTTCACACTCGTACAATTTAGCTTGCTAGTTGGAGAACTAGCACTACTTCTAGTATAAATACTTCAACATTTTGGTTTATTTGTCTAGTTGGAAGTGAAAGCAACACTTTAGAGCCTCTGCAATTCAGTTTGGCTGAAGCCGCAACAAATAAGTTTTCAAAGGAAACTAGTTTAGGTCAGGGTGGATTTGGACAAGTTTACAAGGTTAGAAATGCTGTCAATGGAAATATTATAATATAATATTATTCATTATATTGTTTTTCTATGTGACTTAACTAGCTATAGATTATTTCAGGGCATTCTTTCAAATGGTCAAGAAATAGCTGTAAAAAGACTTTCAAAAAGTTCTGGCCAAGGAGCGGAAGAATTTAAGAATGAGGTTTTGTTAATAGCCAGGCTCCAGCATAGAAATTTTGTGGCCTTGCTGGGATTTTGCATTGAAGAGCAAGAGAAAATTCTCATTTAGGAATATGTTCCCAACAAAAGTCTTGATTACTTTCTATTTGGTTAGACTCTTATGAAATTATTTTAACTCGTAATTGAATTTTTTATACCTGCACGTTATTAATTATTTAACATTTGCTATCTCAAATATGCTAAAGTCAATTACTTGTTTTCAATTATGTTCATTTAATTTGTCAGTTTACTCATTAACAATAGCTTTATATGTATAGGTTCCCAAAAAATCAAGATCTTAAATTGGGAAGAACGTTATAAAATTATCAGAGGAGTTGCTCGAGGAATTCTTTACCTTCATGACTATTCTCGTGTTAAAATCATACATGGTGATCTCAAACCTAACAATATTTTGTTAGATGATGAACTGAATCCGAAAATTTCAGATTTTGGGATGGCAATGATGGTTGGAATTAATGAAAATGAAGGAACTACCAATAAAATTGTTGGAACATAGTAAGTTTTAAATTTCTCTCTCGAAACTCTTTATATGCACCGTGATATGGTTGGATAAAGAAGAGCAAGTTTGCTTCAAAAGTTGACATAATAGTTCACCTTTCTTTTTTTTTTCCTTCCATTTTTGTATGTTTCTTATTATTTTTTGGAAAAAGTTTTATGATTGATATTTTTATTTTTCCAGTGGTTATATGTCTCCAGAATATGCAATGTTTGGACAATATTCTGAAAATCAGATGTTTTAGCTTTGAAGTAATAATATTAGAAATTATTAGTGGAAAGTGTGGGATTTACTAAAGCATACAAGTTCAATGGAATAATCTGAAGTATAGTGGAAGCGTACCTGGATCCATGGATGCGTATGACGGAAGGGGTAGATCAACCAGGCTATCACTAGGGACCTGAGAGGAAACCGTCTGCAGATGGGGAAGCAAGGCGGCCAAATGTTAACCCTAGCTAACCCGGGGATCATAGCCCTGAATTTATAGAGAGGCCCCGTATTCAGCCCATCAATGAATACGGGCCAACAAATTGGGCCTCAGTATATATTAGTCCATGATACTGGATTGAGCCCACTTAATTCCTTAAACCTTATTAGATCACTTTATAAAATGGGCCGAGATAAGAAATAATGACACCCACATATAAGTGTAATATGTGGCACATTGTTGAATTATTCCAACAGAAAGAAGATTACAAATTCTCCGGAACAATCTCATGGCCTCCTAAACTATGCAAGTTAATTATATGGTAATGCATTTGTCTCACTAGTATTTCTTATGTAATTATCTTAAATGAGTGAGTGAGAGAAAGGGAGATTATTCTAACACTATTGTATTGGATAATTAAAGCGTAGTGATTAGAATAATTAAGTTTACTGAATTGTTACAGGCTTGGAATCGATGGAAGGAAGAAAAGATGTTAGAGATACTGGATTCAAATCTAAATGGATCTGAATCATTTAACGACGTGAATAAGTGCATCCAAATTGGGTTGTTATGTGTTCAAGAAAATCCAGAAGTAAGGCCTTCTATGGCTACAGTTGTTTCATATCTTAGCAATGACTCAAATCAACTGCCATTTCCACAAGAACCTGCATTCTTTCTAGAAGGCCAGGCGGAGCTTAATTCTCAAAGTAAAGAATCTATCAACGAAATATCTATAAGTAAATTCTATCCTCGTTAGTACGCGCAAGGCTTTTATTTCATCTTCTCCTGCTTGGTATACCTTAATTAAAGAGAGGAAATATTTTTTAGGTTACTGTACCAAAATGATGAGGAGAGATTTAACATATATGGTAATATCAATACAATTATATTCAATGCTATAACAATGTCGTTGAGTGAATTTTAATTTGTCTCACTAGTGCAAGGCTTTTCGTCTCTTTTTTCCTTAAACATCAGTGAACACATATAGAGCCTCCTAATGGACGGCAGAAGAAAAGGGGGGCCAAAATACAAATCCAAATCTGAAATGATCAAACTGTAAACCTTCAATTAATTCATTCTAGCGAGGAGATACTGTACTATTGGATATTTCATTGATGGAATATTGATTGTGGTTGGCACGCTGAGCCTCCATTGCTCTACTGGTCTCCATTTGAGGCTGCATGAAGAATGCTGGTTCTTTAGGAACCGGCAATTCCAGTGAATCATTACTTAGATATTGAACAACTTCATTCATGGAAGGCCTAACTTGTGGATTTCCCTGAACACACAATAAGCCGATATGGATGCATTTGATTATTTCACTATGTAACCCACAAGCTTCTGTCAGGTTTGAATCCAATATCTCTGTCAAATTTTCATCCCTCCAATGCTTCCAAGTCTGCCATTATGTCAAATCATTTATTTAAAACAGGGCCATACTGCTATTTGGATTATAAGGTTACTGTCATTGTCAATTATTACAATTTGATCAAATTTTTGTTTTGTTTATGTGGTTTCAAATCATTGATTTTGTTTCCTACTGTTTCATAAGATCATGATGTGAGTTGATACCAAAACTAAACTCATTAAAAGAATAGAGAATGATCACTGAACTCAAATCAAATCGTTATTAAACTATGCTATGACCAACGATTTGAAAATACAGAAATCAAAACCAAAATATGATCAAACCATTAAGGACTATAATGATAATAATCCATATAATATTGTTAAAATGCAAATGGTTTATGTTTGTTAAGAGTTTACCATACTCACATCATGTAAGAGTCCCCCAGAATATTGTGATTCATGAGATTCACCTTGAGAATTTATACTCTTTCCACTTACAATTTCTAAAACTATAACTCCAAAGCTGAAAACATCTGATTTATCAGAAAATAGTCCAAACTTGATGTATTCCGGAGCCATATAACCCCTATAATAAATAAAATCCCAAATAAATATATCAATGTTTGTTAGAATCTGAATGTCAAATAATTTGAGCAAAACCTTGCACAAATATTTAAATTCAATATCAAAATGTGAGTGAAACATACATATAAACTCATACACACCTGCCCACATGCACATATAAAGAAACATAGAGATAACTAGGAGAGAGAGATAACTTACAATGTTCCAACAATTCGATTTGTGTTTCCTCTAGTTTCATCAATACCAATCATTCTTGCCATGCCAAAGTCAGAAATTTTTGGATTCATCTCATCATCTAACAAAATATTGCTAGGCTTAATAAGATCTCGATGGATTACTTTAAGGCGTGAATGTTCATGAAGATAAAGAACTCCTCGAGCAATCCCTCCTGTAATTTTATAACGCTCTTGCCAATTTAATACTCTTTGCTTTTGTGCACCTACGCATAATTAAAATACTTTGTACATTTGAGTATACAATTGAATGATGATGTGTTGCATATATTTATGTTTCAAAACAAATTATAGACAATACCAAATAAACATATATTCACATCAGAGTAATAAAAGAATGGATAGCAAATGAACTAAAAATTTGAAACATGGGAAGATGGGTTTAGTTAGAGAAGACAAACCAAATAAAAAGTAATCAAGGCTCTTATTGGGAACATATTCATAAACAAGCAGTTTCTCTTGATCTTTCAAGCAAAATCCTAATAATGCCACCAGGTTTCTGTGTTGAAGTTTGGCAATCAGTAAAACTTCATTCTTGAATTCTAATAAGCCTTGATGAGAATGTTCTGACAATCTTTTTACAGCTATTTTGCTACCATCGGGAAGAATACCCTGAAATCATAAATGGTTAGATAATCCAATGACAGATATGCCCAGAGTCACAAACACACTCAATGTTTAATGACATAATTAAGTTACCATGTAGACTTCTCCAAATCCACCTTTGCCAATTCTATTTTCAATAGAGAACTTATCTGTTGCAGCTTCAATTGCTGCTAAACCGAACTGCAATGACTCTAATGTGGCTCCTTCACTTCCAACTATAAACATGTCAACACTTTAATGGAAGCAAACAACAATAGAGTTTTTTGTTTTCAATCACAGTTTACTTGAGTTGTCTTTTTTTTTTTTTTGTAAAAAATTAAAAAAGAATAAATAGAATAGCATACATACAATTTTTCTTCAGAATCGCCTTATAACTCTCGTTATTTTTCTTCTTCCAGTAATAGAAGCCGAAACAAAAAAGCATGATTGAGACAACAGCAACGGACACCGCTATTTTAAGTGTTCGTGAGTGCTCATTACCCTTTCCTGCGTAAGTTAATGAGTGAGTACTTAATTACAAGCCATATATATAGACAAGAAGTGGAGAAGATTTGTAAGGACAAAAATGAGAGCGAAGGAATAAATAATATCAACTCTGCCAGAAAAAATGATCAGATGCTCAATTACTTTACCTGTATTTCCTGAGCTATTACCTTCGGGAGTTGGCGGGTACGTGGGTGGCACCGAAACAGCAGTTTTAGATTTACTGTCATTATAAAATCGGTACGTTTCAAACCTCAAGTTGCAGCTAGGATTCATGACTTGTCCTCCATTATTCCCAAGACACTCTGATTTGATATGTTCCAAAGACCACCTAGACATTTTCGGCAATCTTGGCAGGACAGGTTTGGAGTACATTGTGCAAGAGTATACAACGTTTTCAACTCTGCAGAGCTGGATACATTCTTTGTTTCAAAATTCTTCACTCCTACGGACAAGGGTGTCGCCTCCACTAGATCATTCAGTGTCTTCGCTAATAGCATATTGAAGCCAGCTTGCTGGTTGTCGAGAATAAGCCCATCACATTTTCTATATATAGGCTGTGTGTCTAGGGTAGAGAAGAAAGAGCGATTGGAATAGCGAAGCATGCACATGTCATACCAAACGATGGCCTCCTTTGAAGAGGAACACGTAGAGTTCAGTTCCCGGATTCCCTTATTGACGCATTCATGGCAGAGCTCAAGGGGGACATCACACCGACACATGAAGAGGCCGTGAAAGGTGTCGGACTTGTTTCCGACGATGGTTCTGTAGAATCCTTTGTTTTCGGTGATGTTCGATGGGAATGAGAGGTTGTCAAAAAGACTTCTGATGTTGTTTAGGTAGGCATCGTTGGCCTCGGTGGTCGAGCAGTTCCAGCCGTACAGACTAGGACGCCCATACTCTGTTTAACATAAGAAACAAAATCTTCACTATTCAGATGTACCCATTTAATCCATTAAATAAGTAAAGTATTTCTTATAAGAAAATAAGCAAAATTAACTATAAAGTAATAAGCAGAAGTGTACCTTCTTTGACTAAATCTTTTTTTTTCCCCGAATACAATTCCAGTGGCAACTCTTGGAAGCTTGCTCTTGTATATCAACTTAATTTAATTAAAAGGTTAATATAATATTTAATCTTTTAATTTTGATCTCATTTTGGTTTGATTCACCAAATTTAAAAAAAGTAGTTTTAATCTCTCAAAGGGTAGAATGATTCAAATTTTTATTAGATTATGTGAACCAATTTTTAAATAAATTGATACTTGAGGGAAAAATTGTATTGACCCAAATTTAAAAGTGAGCAAGCATATGATCAAACCCCCGCCATTTAAAAAAGAAGCAAATTATAGTGACTAATGAATTATTAAATATTTTGGGGAAAAATAATCTAAAGAATGTATCGAGGGATTAAAGTATTAAAATATATAGCTTTATTGCTGAAACGTGAGATTGAGAAGAACACGGGAAGATGAAACATGACACACAGTAGAAAGGTTTCAAGTCTTAAAAGTAAAGACAAGGGATCAAATTGGTATTGATGGATGCCGTAAATAGACTAATAGAGGTGCCCCGTAATTAAAAAAATCAAATTTCGAGAAACGTTTTTATTTTAAACGGTGACAAGTTTTTAGGTTCTACGTTTTGAATGGAAAAATATCAAAAAATGTTTTGAAAGGAAAAACATTTTGTCAAATAAAGTTTAAAAAAAGACTAAATTGAAACTTGAAAGTCTCTGTGCTTGTTTGGAAAACTTATTTACTCTCCAAAAACACGTTCAGCAGTGTTTTTCTGTAAAACGAGATAATCTCAGCACATATTTATCTCGACTTGTGTAAAAGAATTTCTCAACCGTTTTTCCAAACGGCTGTATGTGAATTCATTTTTTTGCAACTCCATTATATTGTGTTTTGTTTGAAATATATGTGAAGTGACGAAATTTTGAATTATGTATGCCTACAAAAAAAAAAAAAGCTAGTCTACAAGCCAACGATGAAGGGAAGGCTACTCCTCCTCGTCTCCTTTCCTTTTATTGTTTGTTCTTATCATGTGCGAAGAAAAGGGAAAAGAAAAGAAAAGCAAAGGAAATAGTGGCAGTACCTTCAGAGGTATAAACAGAGGGAGGCTGGTTGCCCTTATAATAAAATCGCTGTCTTGCGAATCTCAAATTGCAGCTTGGATTCATAATTCTTCCACTGCGTGAAGTATTTTCTTTTGGAATACGTTCCATCATGCCATACAGACACTTACTGCAGAGTCGTGGGGACAGATCAGGCGTGCATGTACAAGCGTGTACACCAATTCCGAACTACTCGAGTTTGCTTCTTTAGTTGCAAATTTCTTGGTACCCGATGACGTCACCGCCGCTGCCTCCGCCACTGCATCATTCAACGTCTTATTTAATACTATATAAGCGTTTGAAAGATTAGCTCCCGTCTGCCCACTATCTGGTTGCGTTCTGAGTTCTAACTCTGATAGTTCTCTGCAGACACGCGTATAATCAACACATAGAGAACGGCCCCGGAGCGAGCTGTTAACGGTAGGCAGTTGGTGGAGGGTGGAGAAGAAAGAGCTGTTAGAATAGCGGACCAAGCACTGATCGTACCAGATGATTGCCTCTTTGTTGTTGGGACACTCTGAGGCAATTCGACTTGTGGCGTCCTGGACGCAATTTTTACACACCTCCATGGGGACGTCCCCTCGGCACATGTACGCTCCATATGCGGCGTCGGCGTCAGTGCTGGCGGTGGTGTTGGTGTTGTAGAATTCAGGTGTCGAATCGGTGGCGGCTGCCTCGGAATACAAGGAATTCAAAAGAGTGTAAAGGTTGAACTGGTAGGGGCTATTGGAAGTGAAGTTCTTATCGATTGTGCAGTTGTGGTCATAGTAAGCAGGGACGTCTACTTCAGAAGAAGCCAACTTGAAGGAGGTGGTGAGAAGCAGACAACAGGAGAGAAGTTCCAGAAATGGCATATCATCCATGTTGCCGCTGCCCACCGTTTAAGCAAGTTTATTTTGAGAAGTTGATAGATAGTTGAGGAGAGGATTGGGGGTAATTGGGCAGCACCATAGAGCATTGGGAAGAAAGAAGGAAGGAAGGAAGAATGTTAATTCGATGATATGAAACGGACGGTGGAAGGAAAGTTCATACAATAAATACTCCGGCGTTAGGATAAGAGATGCATGTGTGGTGTACAGTGTGCTCTACCTTGCTTGGTTATTACTTATTATGCGTTCAAGAAAATCCAATTGTAAGGCATTCTATGCATACAGTTGTTTCATATCATTCAATTCCCATTTCCACGAATTGATGTAAATTTGAAAGTGTAAATGTAAGCTTTAGCCATCAAATCTTAAAAAAAAAAGATCTTGGAATTTCATTTCTTTTAACAAGCAAATAATAATAAAATACGAATCAAACAACTGATTGTAAACATAATGCATTCAGTGTTTGTGCGCTTTCAAAACCAAAATATTTCCAAACCAAACAAAAATTATCTGTAAACTCTTTTTTCTGGCAAAAAAGTATTTTTTATGGTGGAAATATCTGTAAACTCTAAAAACAAGTATGCTCAAATAAAATTTAAAAACGAGGTAATACATCATAAAACTGCTAATTTTTAATTCTGTCACCTCTCAGATGAAATTTTTAAAACAGAACAGTAATGGATAATAAAACTTCCAAGTTTTAAATTTTTAAATCAAAATGAAAAAAGCAGAGGAACAAAAAAGTCAAAACATTTGCTAACAGAATAAAAATAGTAGATCAATTTAGAAATTACAGATTTTGGAATCCATCAAGAAAATAATAAAATCGTTACGATAACAAACTTAAAAAATCAAATGAATTTAACGAGTAATAATTACTTTCAAATAAAATTTAGAACAAAACAGTAACGCATCATACAACCGAAAATTATCGATTTTTAAAACCAAGAGAAAAAAGACAGAACAAAAGAGTCAAGGTATTCGTTAACAAAATAAAAATTACAGATTTTGAAATCCATCAAAGAAATTATAAAAATTATTTAGGGTTAAACCTACTTTTTATCACTATATTTTACTCTGATTTAGGTTTTGATTCCTCAAGCTTATTCGATCTAAAATTGTCAGTCCCTATAATTTTGAAAACATCATATACTTTTGACCAATTTTGTTTTAGACCCCTATTCTTTGAACGAATTTTAATTTTAGTCTCCATACTTTAGATGGATTTTTGTTTTAATCCATAAAACATTCAAATCGTTTTGAAACTATAAGAATCAAAATTATATGTTTATAAAATATAAAATTAAAGATAAAATACTAGAAAGAAGCTTACAAATGCATGTTATACAAAAAAAAATTTACATGTTATTTTATCCACTTATTAAATCATCTCATCATAATTAATAGAACCAGTGATATATCAAGAAAATATTGAAATTGTTACAAAAGTAAAATTTAAAAATCTTAAATAAGAAAATTCAAGTTAAATTTTAAAACGGAAAGGTAATTCATCGTAAAAATGCAAAATTTTATGAACTGATATTGCAAACATAGTGGATGGCTAGCGGAGAGAGAGGCGGAGGGCTGAGAGGGGTGGCGGAGATGGAGGAGGTTTCGCACGGCAGAGGCAGGAAAAAGGTTAGGGCGGGGGGCCCTGAACAGGAGGAGGAAGGGTTATTGTCTGCGAGGCCTAGTGTCTCATACAAGGATACTCTCATAGATGTAGAGATGAAGGGTTTTTCGAAGGATTCCAGAGGGAGCGGCGTGTTCGACGATGCATGGCAGGAGCACATAGCAAGTCTCAAATCTTTCTTTGGTGAGGATGTCACAGAAGAGGAGAAGAGTGGCAAAGATGACGAAGGCAGGAGCATACCGAACCTTGTCTTCTCACAGAGCAGTATGAAAGGTGGTGTGCCCCGTGGCGGAACTCCCTGATCGTGAAGGTTCTGGGCAGAGACCTGTCGCTATGGAGTTTGCAGATGAAGCTACAACGCACTTGGAAAACGAAAGATAAATACACAGTCAGGGACATTGATAACAGTTTCTTTGTAGTTTCGTTCAACTCCGAAGAGGATCTAAACTACGTTTATTTAGAAGGGCCATGGCTAGTCACTGATCACTACCTTATGGTTCAACGCTGGCGCCCAAATTTCGACCCCTGGGCTATTGGTCAGCAGAAGAAGATATCGGCGTGGGTTAGGGTGCCGCTGCTGCCTTTGGAGTTTTTCAATGCCGAGAGCCTGTGCATGATTGGTAACTTAGTCGGAAAGACCTTGAAAGTGGATTCCATAACATACTTGAAGGAGCGTGGTAGATTCGTGAGGATTTGTGTAGAACTAGACCTCACTAAGAGTTTAACACCAACCATTCGAATTTTTGGCAAAGTCAGAACTATTGAGTATGAAGGGCTGCACTTAGTTTGTTTTCACTGCGGCAAGTATGTACATCACAGAGAGCTGTGCCCCGATCGAAGAATGGAAGAGCCCGAAAAGATGAATGACCAAGAAGCGTCGATCGAGCAAAGGAAGGAAAATAAACAGAGTGAGCCTACTGTCGATAAGGGAGATGACACCAGGGAAGGGGGTGAGTCAAGCTCCATGATGAAAAGAGGGCGCCGTGATGAAGGGGGCGTAGTCGCCGGTGGCTCCCAGCAGTAGGTGGCAGGAGAAGCAATGGGGGTGTGGAACCTGGTGAGGCGTAGCTCTAGGAGGACGAAATCTTCACCGGAAAAAATGGGAGCAGGAGGCGCAAGTCAAGGGAGAGATACGCAGCACAATCAGGGGTATTCAATGCTGAGAGGATCTCAGTCTACCACGAACTTCGCCTTGCATGGAGTTGAATCTCGTCCGAAGTTTACTACTGGGTTAACGGAAGAATCACGGATTTTTGGGAGGGATATTAATATTAATAAAAGATGGATCAAAGTGGATCAGAATCGTAAAAAGGCTCGGTCAACGCCAGGACGTAAGCACATTACTCATCAAACTGGGCCGAATAATGGAGTAGCGTCTGGCCCAATGAAGAAGGTTGCACCCATGTCACCTTTTATGCATTCCTGGAATCCTTTCGAAGCACTCAAGGGTATGAAAGATGACGTAGTGAATGAGAATATTAGGCCCAGCCCTATGCAGGACGTCATTGAGACTAGTGGGCTGGAGAAGGTGCGAGGGTCAACCGAATTAACACAAAATATGTCAGCTTCAGCACCAGCAATGCAGGGCCTTCAAAGCCCAAAAACCCATAAACAGGTTTCCCAATGAACGTCCTTTTTTGGAACTACAGGGGTGGGCTCGCGTACCTTTCCGGGCCTAATCAGGGAGCTTTGTAGTAAGTACAGAGTGAAAGTTTTGGCTCTACTAGAGACTCGCTCGTGTGGTTCCAAGGCAAGGAAAATTGCCAGCAAACTGGGCTTTCAGCATCAGTATATCGTTGACTCCCAGGGGTTTAGAGGAGGTCTATGGCTGCTATGGAAGGAGGAAGGTTTTACTGCGCAGATAGTGAGTAGCACAGACCAGAGTATCCACCTTGAGGCGCATCTATACGGGGTTCGGTATTTCTTTACGAGTGTATATGCTAGCCCAAACTTAACAAAAAGAAGAGAACTATGGAGGGACCTTAAAGCATTTGGAGAGGCTGTTGAGGGCCTTTGGTGTGTTGGCGGTGATTTCAATGGTATCCTTTATGAGTATGAGAGGCGCTCTCGGGGGAGAAATCATGCAAACATTGATAGGGATTTTAGTTGCTGGTTCCAGGACTCTTGCTTATCGCACATCCACACAATTGGGCCAGTCTACACCTGGAGTAGGGAGGGGTGTGAAAGCAAGCTTGATAGAATTCTGGTCAATGAGGCCTTTATGGATAGATTCCCAGAGGCTGAAGCATCAGTGTTGTTTCAATACAAATCGGACTACAAACCTCTCCTGTTGCGAACGGAGCTCCAAAATAAACCGTCAAAGCGCGTCTCGTCCTTTAAGTTTGAGGCTGCATGGCTGCTGCATGATGACTTTTCACAGATTTATGGATGTAACTTGGGTATCTGATTCTCCTTGGTTGGATAATGTAAAACAATTTACAGATAGGATTGGGCCGTGGCATCAGGATATATTTGGCCATCTGGGTAATAGGAAACGGAGAGTGCTCAGCAGACTTGATGGAATTACTAGGAGCATTTATAATGGGCCTCCCTCCTCTTCGATCCTTCACCTGCAGAAAGAGCTCTGGTCTGAGTTGGAGGGGATCATTCTACAGGAGGACATAATGTGGGCCCAAAAAGCCAGGTGTGAGTGGTTTTCTTTAGGGGATAAGAACTCGTGTTATTTCCATAGGAGAGCCAATGCCAGAAAGAAGATTAATAAGGTGGAGACCCTAAAGAATGATGAAGGGGTATAGATAAATGACCCAGAAGAGATTAAAGGAATGGCGGTTAATTACTACCGGTCTTTGTTCAAGGAAGAAGATGAAGGTCAACACGTATTATGCACTCAGCTCGGATTTCCTTCCTTTTCACCATTAACGCTGCACGGTTTGGGCAAGCATATTACCCAGGAAGAAATCGAGCTAGCGTTACGCAACATGGGGCCGCTGAAAGCCCCGGGACCGGATGGTCTTAACGCACTCTTTTTCCAATCACAGTGGCCGAAGATCAGCTCTACAGTCTTTGAGTTTATCAACAAGTCTTTTGAGGACCCTCTGGGCATTAAGGACGTAAACCTTACCTCACTGGTTTTGATTCCAAAAGTTGCTCAACCAGAAGGTTTGAAGGACTTTCGACCGATTAGTTTATGCAATGTTATATACAAACTTTTAACGAAGGTAATAGCTAACCGGTTGAAACCCACCGTCGACTCAGTTATCTCTCCTAACTAGTGCAGCTTCATCCCTAGTAGATTGAGTTCTGATAACATTATAGTGGCCCAGGAGGTTATTCACTCCATGAGAAATCTGAAAGGAAAGTGTGGCTTCATGGCTATCAAAATAGACCACGAAAAGGCATATGATCGTATTAGATGGAGCTTTGTTGTCCAATGCCTTCAAGAGCTGTGTCTTCCAGATAAACTGGTACAGGTAATTGAACAGTGCATATCTTTTGTAACCACGCAATTATTATGGAATGGCAGCGTAACTGAGACTTTCTCTCCTTCTAGAGGCATCCGACAAGGGGACCCGCTGTCTCCTTATTTGTTTGTCATCTGTATGGAAAAATTAGCTCATTTAATTCAAGAACAAGTCACAACCGGTAAATGGAGGCCCATTCGCCTTAGTCGGGATGGCCCTCCCATCTCCCATCTTTTCTTTGCTGATGACTTGGTTATTTTTGCTGAGGCTAATATTGACCAGGTTAACCTTATAAACACTTACTTGGAGTCGTTCTGTCAAGCATCTGGTCAGAAGATAAACCCATCAAAGATAAAGGTCTTCTTCTCCTGAAATGTGAATCATACGGTCAGAGCTCGGGTTAGTAATTGTCTGGGTTTCTCTATGACGGCAGACCTGGGCAAGTATTTAGGAGTTCCTTTGCATCATAACAGAGTCACTAAGTCCACATATCAGTTCGTAGTGGATAAAGTCAAACAACGCCTGGCATAGTGGAAATGTAATTCTCTATCCTTCGCAGGGCGGAATACTTTGGTTAAATCTGTGGCAATGGCCATTCCTAACCATGTTATGCAGACAGCTCTCCTCCCTCCAGCCTCTTGTTCTGAGATAGATAAAAGTGCACGTAGCTTTCTTTGGGGGTCATATGCAGGCAGAAGAAGGACTCACCTGTTAGCTTGGGATCGTGTCTGTTCTCCTAAAGGGAATGGGGGCTAGGTTTGAGGAAGTCTTCGGAGCAAAACAAGGCTTTTATGATGAAGGTAGGTTGGGGTCTAGTGACAAGATAGAGGCTCTTTGGACACAGGTGGTTAGGAGCAAATATCACTGTGGGAATGACTTATTACCAGTCATCAATATGAAAAGGGCAAGCTCTAGACTTTGGAGTGGTATTAAAGCTACCTGGAGTCTTATTAACAACGGCCTGGAGGTTCGCCATAAGTAAGGAGAGAGCCAAGTGCGTTGGAAATTTGAGAGGGGCGGCCTGTTCTCTGTGAATTCTGCTTATCACTGTATCTCAGGCATGGATCCTTCAGGAGTGCACCTATGGGGTAAGATTTGGAAGCTGAATATCCCCCAACGCTACAAGACCCACTTATGGATCGCTTGCCATGACAGACTCATGACTAACGCATCGCTGCTTCATCGTGGACTCCATAATAATGGGAATTGCAACCATTGCTCTTTGGGTCAAGAAACCACACTCCGTGCGCTTTGAGATTGCGCTAGGGCTAAGGAGATTTGGAGGTGCTTAGGGGTGCTAAATGACGACTGTAGGTTCTGGTCAAGCGAGCCTCACGAATGGCTGTATAACAACGTGTGTAATAAACGGCATTTAGAGATTGGCCGATGGAATGAAGTTTTTGGCGTAGCCTGTTGGCTCATCTGGAGGAGAAGGAATGAATTAGTTCATCAGGACGTTAAAGCCAGTGTGTGGGAAGGAGTAGCGGAAATCAAAGGTATTCTAAATTGTATGACACGTGCTCGAACTCTGCTATCCGTGCCTCCTAGAGTGGTTCCTGGGCGAGGTGTCGCTGTTGATGCCGATACGCCTAGCATTCGTGTGTTTGTCGATGGAGCCTTCTCTCTCAGAACCAGAGTTGCAGGTTGTGGGGGTGTCTTTTATTCAGATCAGGATAGCATTGTGGAGGCTTTCATGTGTTCAGTGCAAGGCAACTCCAGCTTCACTGCCGAGGTCTGGGGGTGTATATGGGGCCTTCGTCGTGCGTGGGAGAATGGCTTCTGGAGGGTGGTGCTCTTCTGCGATGCGTCGGAACTTTTGGATTGGATGGAGGATAAGGACGCCACCTTGCATGAAGACGGCGATCTCATCAAAGCGTTGCAAGAGCTGAAGAATCGTCACTAGGAAGTGCAGGTGCAGCTCATTCATAGGGAGGAGAACGAAGCGGCTGATCTTTTAGCCAAGCGGGCGCTTCATACGGTCTATGGTTTCCAGCTCCTTTCTAAAGATCAGTTCGAGAGTATTTGGCTGTCCTCAAGCTTTACGTAGGCCGTTGGCCATACTAGTTTTTTTGTTTTCCTTTGTTGCTTTTTTTTCTCTTTCCTTTGTATAAAAAAAACTGCAAAATTTTAATTCTGAAATCCAAAGGAAAATTTTGATCAAAAAATCCAGGTGAGAAAAAGGAATAAAAAAAGTCAAAATATTCATTGACAAAATAAAAAACGTAATTAATCTGAAAATTACAAATTTCGAAACCCATCAAAATTATAAAAATTATTTGCTATAGTAAAATCTAAAAAAGTAATCGAATTTAATGAGTAGCATAAAACACTTACGTTCAAATAAAATTTAGGGGAAAAAGTAATACATCACAAAGCTGCAACTTTTTAATTTTTATTTAATAAAAAAGGAGACCCAAAAAAAAGTCAAACTATTTGTTGAGAGAATAAAAAAGGTGATTAATTTGAAAATTACATATTTCAAAATCCATCAATAAAAAATAAATTATTAGCATAAAATTCAAAAATTAAATAAATTTAAGTAGTCGCATAAAATATTTGATGACCTGTCAAATGAAATTCTAAAACTGAAAGTTAATGGATCATAAACTTTGTTTTTAGAATTGGACTGGAAAAAAACGAACGAACAAAAAAAGCATACTTTGTTGACTTAGATTTATTTGGAAATTAGGATTTTGAAATCCATCAAGAAAATAATAAAATTGTTAGGATAATAAAATTTCAAACTTAAGCCAATTAAATGAGTAGAATAAAATTTTTAGCAACTATTATAATAAAATTATTAGGATAATAAAAGGGCCTCTTTTTTTATTAAAGTGCATAGTTTGTCATTTAAGTTTACATTAAGTTTTAATTTGATGCTTTAAATTTAAAAAGAAAATTTTTAATCCTTTTATTTTAACACTTAGTTTCATAATACTGACTCTGATAAATCTAAATAGTGAATATATAGCTAAATGATGATAAAAAAAACCAAAAGAAAAACATAAATGAAAGTTAAAAAAAACAAAGAAACCAAAAAAATTGGGCATATTTATTTCCTTTTTAAAAATAGTTTTTGGTTTTTAATTTGTTTATGTTTTTCTTTTAATAATTTATTTTTAAGAAAATAGAAAATACTTTTTAATAATTAAAAAAGAAAAGTAATTGCAGCTGCGTTTTGTTTTGTTTTTTGCATTTCTAGAAGTTTTTATTTGGAAAAATTAGGAAACCCTATTTTTCCGTTTGATAACTTTTTGGAGCTGAATTCAATGTCTTTTTTTCCGCTAAAAAAAGAGTGCAATTTCTAAAATTATATTATTTTATGATATACCATATCCGTTGTAACTCACCCTTGATAATTTTCGAATTTCCACTTGTGCGAATGATTGTGTATTTTGCCTCTAATTTTATGCTATGTTTGGACTGATGAGTCTTTCAATTTGGATTTGGACGGATTCCCTATATAGCTTGCTTTTCCATCTCTTGGTGATACATAAAATTGATGGAACACACATGCCTAAACACCATTAGAAAAGGTTGAGATTTATTCAGAATTATGAAAATTTCTGACATTTGAATGCTGATAGAATCTAGTTGCATATAACAATTGTCCATTTGATCGTTAAAATTGAGATGGAGAATGTCATACCAAAACATAACTCGAATTTTTTGTTTCGTAGATAAAAATGCAGTTGTGTAAAGCTGCGGTTAATATTTTGAAGTACAACAGACACACAGAATGCTTACCATTCTATTATTCACACAAACCCTTCGATGACTTATCGGCTGCCTTGCTTGAGGAATAGTTTCACGAAAATGGAGACACACAGTAGCTGTACCAGTGATTTCCCTCACCTTCTTCTCAAGTCTTCAGATATATGAAATTGGATGATGATACCAATATTGCTTAAAGACTTGATTCAATCATCATCTCAATAAAGATGAACACATTGTTGTGCTCTAATATACAAGAAATTGACTTGATGATGCCCGATCTCCCCAATACTTATACGAAAGACCAAGCAGCAAGCCTCGTTTGAGTTCAAATCTCTTCAAAAGAAATGATCACTACAGAAGGTGATATAATATTTACTCACACGTCAATCTTTCATACATTAGACGTAAGAGGGAACCCCATGTCCAATTGCATGAGCCCAGGCTACCCTCCCAGTTTTCACACGTTACGGCTTCTATTTTCTGGACATGAGAACTCATCTCTTTAAACTACCACTCCACCGCAACCTCCTTCCGCTTCTCGAACTCAGTCACCATCCTCAAAATCACCTCCGACCCTTTGCTCAGCAGCGCCTACCCACTCCGTGCCGATCCGTAGCTTATATCTTTTTTTCTCAAGCTCTCATCGCGCGTCGCCCAGATTAAGTCTATCTTACATCATCTTCATCTTCGTTGTCTTGATTTGGTCTTTTTTTTCTCAACCACATCTCCCAGAGCTTCAGGTTCTTCATCTCCCTCTTCTTGGTTCGGTCCTTTGTGTTCACTGTTTCAAGTTCGGCGTTGGCCCTCATCCATTGAAGAGAATGCGTAGCGGAAGATTCCCTCTGAACTCTGAAAGCTCTCGTCTCAAAGCCATTACTCAGGACAGTCTGGTAAGTGCCATTATTAACCATCCAAGCTCGGATTTGATTGCATTTCTACCTTGCTACGGATTGTCTGAAATTTCTCTGTTTCCTTGATAAATCGCAGATAAAGATTTTGTGTGGGGTAGATCATGAAGACTTGAAGCAGCATTCCCATGTTTGGCTAACAAGAGAAACATTGAGTATCAATAACACTGTTCGTTGTTCATTGTGATTGATTTTAGTTTCTAATCTTAGTGGTTCTGATTGTTAAACTCTGCTTCTTGCTATTTTAGGCTCTTATCGCGAATGGCTCTCTGAATATAGTACTTCGAACTGCGATTGAGCGATTGAAGCTCCAAAAGCTCCATTAACGAAATACAAGTCAAGGCTAAACGGGAAGAAGCTATCTAACATCCCAGTTGCCTTATTTTCTTAGAGAGCACTTGTGCATCTAGGGGTTTAAGATTCTGTATATAAATAGATAAGGTTGAAACTGTTGTCTGTAGATTAAATTAAATAGGCACATATCTGGGCAGGATAAGATCTCCTATTCTTAGCTGATTTTACACTTAAAAAGAAATCTTTCATAAGTCGGCCATATCTTCAAATCCTTCATTTGAAGATTGCATTTGGCTTTGGACTGTGTGTAATGTTTCAGATTTTCAGTCTATAGGCAGAGAGAGAGAGAGATTGTGGGGATTTTTTTTTTGTCTGACTTTCACTAGTTACCTACTTCTATGATTGAACTTGTTCTTGGATACTTTCATTTTTTGGCTAGGATTTTTCCTGGAGAGGATATATCATCAGCAGCTACAAATTATGTTTCCATAGAGTTTCATTTTAGAAATGGCGATTATCATTGGCATTTTCAGATAGGAGCTCAGTGCCAGCCGAGAAGCAGATGGGTTCCAATGGTATCACGAGACAGTAAAATGGGCTATGTCATGGAGCTAACAAATGAATCTTTAGCTTGCCTTCATTTCTTATTCTTTTCTTGTTATGGAATCATAGTTTTTATATTTGTATTCTGCAGTGAAGAGCAGCCTGGCCAAGGGAAGTGATGTTTCTTGCTCCACCCAATAGTGTTTGTGAGTGATAGTTTAGTGATAGAAGAAATTGAATTGAATAGCTTCCATTTGATGTTAATCTGTTAATTTGCTGTTTATAGGTATTTGGCATCAACACCAACACATTTGATGGTTGTGCAACATTTTTCCGTAGAGACAGATTTTCACATGCATGTAAAGAAATATGAGTTTGGGAAGTATTTTGTGTGTATCTTTATGCTGTTCATTATGCATGCAAATTAATTTGATTTCTGCGTTTTTGCGTGTGGTAAGCTTCTATGTTGCTGTTGTTTATTTGTTCCCCTTTGGCAGCATTGTGTTGATGTGTTCAGTTTGCATGATGCCATGATATATATATATATATATATGTGAGATTGTGCTTGACTTTCATTGTCCATTCTTTAATGGAGGTTATAAGGCGTCCAATTTTTCCATCAAGTAGTAGTCTTTCCTTTTTTTTTTTCTTTTGCTAGTAGATTTAGCTTATAGAAACTTTTTCTATGGTATTTCTCTTTGACTGTTCTTTTGGACTTGATTTCAGGAAAATACACATGTAAATGTGCACCAAGATTAAAATGATGTTAAACTCTGCGTTAACCAATAATTTTGCTTGTGAGCAGGATTTTATCCATTTCGTTACATTTTCTGAAACATTGCCTTTTTTTTTAAACTCTTGTTTAGTTTTTGTCAGTGTTTTTGCATATATTTATATCTCTGGTTCTAAGATGTCAAAAATTCCGTGGCTGAACCGCAAAATTAAATGTGTCGTTTTATTTTGTTGTGTAAGATGGTGTGTTAGTTTGTATAATAGGTTTTTTTTTTGATGATTTTCTTGGCTTTGGCTATTTAGCGTGTATACTAAATACTTTTTTGATATTAATAAAATTGACTTTTTTTCAGGGGAAAACAGAAAAGAAAAGAATGCAGGGTAGATTGGTTCAAAGGTCTTGGATGTAAGTATGTACCTCTCACGTCCAGCTCTCTTCAAGCTGGATGTGAGTAGGGGGTCCGTGACAGAATAATGTTTGTAACGTTTCTAATAAAGACGTCCACCATGAAAAGGATATGACCCGTTTGGCAAACTGCCATAAACCACTTATAAGTGCTTATTCACACAAGCCGAGGTAAATATGTGGAGGAGATTGTCTCGTTTTGCGGAAAAGCACTGTTGAACGTGCTTATGAAAATAAGCCACTGCTTGCCAAATAGGTTTAAAAGTTGAACGTGAGAAGTGTCTATTGTAACAGAATGGATGATGTGACAGAATAGCTTTTTTTGTAACCAAAATAGCTGTTGGAAAAAGATTTTCATTTGGACCAAACCTAGGTCTCAAGGTAAAACCTAGGTTTTGAAACTAAACCTAGATTCTAGAAGTTATTTCCAAACAAGCCCTTAATTGGGTCTCCACAGTGTCATCCCTTATTACCAACTCTACCTCGTTTATTGGTATGCTAACATGACCATTCTTTACGCTGTGTGCGATGCGCAGATTATCAACAACACGATAAAGGCTTAATTGAATAAAAATGCATGAAAAATTATAGTTTCATTGTGATTTATTGAATATATATGGCTCTGTTTGGATAGCCCGTTAGGAAAACGGACACAGATTCCGAGACAGTTTATGTGACAGGAAAAGTGTCTCGGTAAGCGCACCCGTTATGCAAATGAGCAAAACAAACGGAGCCTATAGTAGTAACATATGCTAATAATTACTATCAAAAGAAAAGGTAACATATTCTAACTGTGAAATATGATCCAATTAGTCACAAGGTGTTTGAACAGATACAAGTGAAATGAGAACATAACCTGAATTTTATCCCTTGAATTGAAACCCATAAAAAAAGTAGGGAATGAATAAGACTTGCCAAAAATCAAAATTATGGGGGCAGTGGTTCCTTGTGTCGCCTTCCTGACCTGACCGTTCATCTTGGGGATCCACTACTTTAGGCTTCCAAAGTCGGTATCGCACTCCTTCGTCTTCTACACTGATGGTTGAAATACAGAGGTGCATATACTTGTTGTGCAGGCTTGGAAGCAATGGATAGAAGAAAAGTTGTTCATATTGCATTCAACATTTTTTTTAAGAAAAAAACAATTGGATCACGAAAACGAAGTGACCAAGTGCATCCAAATTGGGTTGTTGGGCCCAGGAAAATCCAGATGCAAGGCCATGGCCACAGTTGTGTCATATCTTCGCGATGATTTATACCATTCAACTTTATAAACTTAGTGCGCCTTGCTTTTTTCCCCTTGAAAAAGACGTGTGACATGAGAGATTTAACACTCTGTGTGTGTGTGTGTGTGTGTGTGTGTGGGTAATCAAAACTAAGATAACATCCGAGTATGAGAGAAGTTATTTAGTCAGAAGTTAATTGGTTTTGGAGTTAGCTGAGTCCATTTTGATGGCTGAAGAGAGTGAATGTTACTATCATAACTGGATGACGAAGATGTTGATACTACTTGAGTTGCGTTTGGTAATCGATCTTTGAAAGTTCCTCAACTTATGAGGGAGAATCTTGCAATATTGTTCCACCCAATCCCCAGCTCACACTTGCATGTCCAAGAGCTCAAAAGCCCCACAAAATCAGCCCCCATGCTACCCAACGATACATCCTTAATTAGCTTGAACTATATATGAGGAAAATTACCATAAAGTTTCAAAGAAGGAATATTGTAGCCCACGATAAGTCACACTTCTGCATGTTTCACACACGCCCCTGTATATAGGCTGGAATTGAACCAATGAGATAGCCATTAATGGACTCGCTCACTGACCTAAAGAAAAATCCTCTCACGACGGAGAGAAGACTATGCTTTCACTAGGAAGAGATATGTTTCCCCATATCACACACACACACACACACAGAGGTACACATGGCAATCCAATCAACGTAACTTATATGTGTTTTGGATCATTCAAGGAGCTATCGCGTGGAGTTAGCAGGACAATGACTAATGATCGAGTGCACCCGAAGCAATTTAAGTATTTGAATTTTTCCTCCAAAGGAGCTAGTGGTGACTTTCTGTATAGGACCAAATTTTAGTGCGCCTTGTTTTTTATTGAAAGGATCATATAGAAGCAATACATGATTGAGAGAGTAAGCGAAAGGTCATATCATGCATAGGTGTAGCAAGTGACTTGTGAGCTGGGAAACTTTCCTCCCACCATATGCGTGGGCCATATATTTCATCCTTTCTGTCTATATATAATAAATGACTATTTATTAATTTTTCCCGTGCATTCATGTAATTAATGTTTACATGTGACTTATTATATATAGTCAGTGTCAAGTCTAAGAAAACATCCAAGGATCTCAACAGCAGTTAGTTATAAATTAATAGGTGTTTCAGTTTTGATGGAATCCATTTTGAAAATTATGAAACAGATCATGTTATACGGTAAACGGATGATATTACTAGCTACTTGGGGGAGGGTTGCATTAGAGTATGTTTGGATCAAAACGTGACCTAATTGATCTTTGAAAGTTCTTCATCTTATCTTCAAAGTATAGGCATCAGCGTAAGACAAAAGAAAGAAAAAACCCTCCTTCCTTCGCTTTCGTTTGCTTCTTCTTTGGATCGACGTAACAACGCAAGTTGATCAAGTAAGGTAATAAAGCATTATCTAATATAGGATATAATTAATATGAGCCAACCTCTATTTTTAATGTAGGATTGACAAATCAAGATTTCTTATTAGTTAATAATCTTAGGAGTTCAGGTTCCCGGAATTGATTAAGGGCTTATTTGGCAACCAATTCTAGAACTTAGATTTGATTTCAAAACCTAAGTTTTACCTTAAAACTTAGGTTTTGTCCAAGCAAATTTTTTTTTTCAAAAGCTATTTTGGTTACAAAACCTCAGTTAGAAACCTAGGTTTTCTTTTTCCTCTTTCCTCTTTCCTACTTTTCCTTTTTCTCTTTCATATTTTCCTCTTTCCTACCCACTTTTTTGCCTTGAAATCCGTAAAAGCTAATAACTTCACAAATATAAATCACTTTTTAAAACCTAGTTTTTACCTCGGAATCTGTAAAAGTTATTTTCCAAAATCTATTATGGCTCCGTTTGTTTTACCATTTTTCCCAACGGATGTGCTTACCGAGACACTTTTCCTCTCACATAAACTACCTCGGAATCTGTGTCCGTTTTCCCAACGGGCTATCCAAACGGAGCCTATCTAAAACTTAGATTTTACCTCGAAATCTGTAAAAATTATTTTCAACCTCATATTCAATAAGCTCTAAGATTAGCAAATTCGAGAGTGAAGCAACAATTTTTCAGGGAGAGTTCAAAGTTCTTTTGGGGAAAATATCGAACTTTTCTTTTCTTTCTTTTTTTATTTGAAGTTCCTTTGTATATGGTCTACAACTGTCATTTTCCCCTGATTTCTCAACCAAAACTCTTGCGATGGGTTATGCCAATTTGGCCGTAAGGTGCGCCGAAAGGGTCAGATTGCTTTTAAAAAATTAATATATGTGTGTGTATGTATATCTCTCAATCTCACTGTGAGTATGTTTTGAGTCATCACTGAGTCAGTTTGTTTGTCTTCTAGAACCTCTCTACTGGAGATAGGAATTCAAATTAAATCTTTGATGTATTATAGGAATCGATTGGACAACGTTATAAAATTCACTGAATAAGAAGTGCCTGGCATATTAACAGTTCACGGTGAAATTTAAACATTCATACGGGTAAAAGTGACTTTTTTTTTTAGAAATTTATAATCATATATATACCAATAATAAGAATTAATGAATAAAATATTTTAAAAATTGGTAAAATTGCTATCAGGTCCTAATAGTAGTTGATCATTTGTTATTAACGGTTGGTAAGGTAATGATAATTGAGCCAGTTACTTATGGGACCTAATGGTAATTTTACCAATTTTTAGGACCTTTTATTCATTAATTCCTCTTTTTAGGACCTGATGGAGTGATGGTAAATTTCCCTTTTTTTTATCCTCATTTTTTTTGCATCTTGTATATATATTTAAGATAAGATTGGTGTTGTATTGAATTGCCCAAATTGTTTTAATATTTTTGGAAAAACCTATTTGTTAGTACTTATACTTTTATCTAATTTTCAATTTGATATCTATGTATTTTTTCTCCTAATTAAATGTTTTAATTATACTCTGTCAATAGTGTTAGCTCTTTTATAATGGTTAATTATGCTAACAAAACAAAGTTATGAGTTAATAATAGTAAAAAAAAGCAAAATTAATAAATTAATGAAGGAAAAAACACACAAGTACCGAATTGAAAATTAAAGAGAAGTATAAGTAACAGCAAAAGGTTTCCCAGTATTTTTACGTCCTTGAACCACACCAACATTATATTTAAGAAGAATTTGTTCAATATATATAGTCTTCTCGTCTACTCAAATTTCAATGACACTTCAAAAAATTACGTCTATTTACGGTTTCGCTCTTATTTTCATTCGCTCTCTGCATGGAATTGATGCTTTATTTTTTTGCCAACGAATTGATGCTTTATTACTTCCTCACTTCCTAAATTACATTCCTCCAACTTTAATTGTATAAGCTTCTCCATTTTAATCTAATTATTGATCCAAATATCCCATAATTCTCCAGAGGTCTTCCTAATGTTGAAACTTAAACAACATGAATTTTCTTATTCCATACAAAACCGGGAAGTTTTAAAAGTTCTTATTAATTAATTCTAATTACAAGGGCTACTTCTTCAAAAAAAAAATTCATTACTAGTCCAACAGGATACTTAATTGATTCACTACAATCAAAACTTGCTTTTTATTTATTTATGTGTTAATTCTTTAGTATATCATATTTTTAATTGAAAATATATATAATTCTATTCAAGTCAAATTATTTTTTTTTGGTATACTTGTGTGTTGAGTGCTAAAACGTAATTTCATATAATGGCCTATCTTTATTTGATATTAATTGTGGTTGGCAAAATACCAATAGGTAGTGCACTAGTGTGGGGCAGCCAATTTTGGAATTACTGGAATAGCGACTGGGCGCACGCGCTTGCTAGTTCAGGATTGCATGAAAATCACCCTCCCTTGTTAAGTTTTTTTCGTGGGGATTCTGAAAATGCGGAAATCACCTTCCTTATAAAAGCATGTTCACTTAGATATAGATAAAATCTTTTTTATATATTTACCTCTTAGATAGTGAATTATGTTGAAAAAGTAATTCTACCACCGATTAAAACAGGCACAAAATCCATCACGTTTTCACAACTAGAGCCTAAAGATACTCAATAATAATGCCAATCTTTAATATAAAGCCTGTTTATTTTTATAGGAGAAAAATTAAATAAATCACTTAGTTATAACATATATTCTCAAATAATTATATCTATCTTTAAATTATATATCAATTTATAAGTTATACATATTGGTTTCAAGAAAAATGGTAAACACATTTGTTAATTAGATTCTTTAATTTTTCTAAAAATCAAGTGGCTGTTATTTCAAATATCAAAGGTAGTATTTTTTAAGGGCTAGTTCTGAACAAATATACACATTATTCACGAATTTAATGTCATTTCCCAATTTAACTAATATTTTTAATCCATATAAACTGATTAAAAGTGTTCTAAACATTTTTTATACTCACATATGCTCCTTTTAAACATAAATGTTTGGTCTAAACATTATTATATATTAAATATGGGTACATCTTCTAATAAAAATTTAAACCTTTTGGTTTGTTGTATGATAATGGAGTAACCCATTCTATTAGACTTAGCTCGTTGGTAAAAGAGTTATAAATATACGACTAATTGGAGGAAGTATTATCTTGCAATAATCTTCTGTTTAAGATGCTAATTGGAAGATTTCAAAACATTAAGACAATGGAGGGGCTAAATTGCATATTCAGTGAATCACACAAATGTGCCACCACCTCGTGCTTGGCTTTTCCGAGACTTGCCTTTGGATATTTACAAAACTGATTCGTCTGCCACATCGAATCAACTCCTCCATCAGTTCATTTTCTTTTTCATAACCATCAACTACTCAAATCAAGTAAATTTGAATTCATGGTTATAATTAGTTAAAATGATAAATCTATAACAAATTTAATTTTTAGTTTTATTTATGAAAATTATGAGTGTGGGAGAAAATAAATGAAAATAAACAAGAAGACATAATGAATGAGAAAAAGATATGAGATAGACATATAATTAATTGAGATACAAAAATAAAAATTGTATTAAATTTTTTAAGAAATCAAAATTATTACTTATATAAACAATCAATATGTGAAAAAGAATATTACCTATAAATAAAATCAAAAGGAATAATTCATTATTTCAGTTTTATAAAACGTAGTAAATTGCATGCATGCCACCTCACGCTTGGCTTTTGGCCATTATTTTCTTCCCCCACACACACACACAGACACTTCCAAAATCCCAAGACATAACACCTATAGTATTCTCCCATTCGGTTCTCCTCTCAACTATGCCATTGAATGGATAAGACAGAGTCTTGGACTCTCGAATGAATGGATAACTGGATAAATACAGAACGAAAGAAATTAAAGAATAAAGGGTAGCGGTGGAATTTAACGTGAAATGCATTTTCTTATTAAACACAGAATTCAATAAAAAAATCCTAAATATGAGATCATCTTGCTTGCCACCTCGCATGCCTCTGAAAATTATGCGTTCTGCATTCTATTATGTCATGGGATTGATCACCCAATGCTTTAATTTTATGTTCCAATCACTTACATATATAACAAGTCTACTTAATTAGCTTGCATCTCTTTATTATTATATTCTTGTCACTTTAAATTTATCCCATCTTGACGCAAAGTATAATTACCATGAGTTATCCTCTCAACCTATGATAAATACTAATAATTATTTATCATTTTTAATATGGCACCCCTTCTTGTGATATTAATGTCTTAAAAAATGAGAAATACTTACATATTTCTAAAGTATCATATCATTCATACTCTGCCAAATAAAAATGTTTCAAGTATCTTACATTATAAATCATATATCTTATAAATTTTTTTCGATTATTTCTTTTTCTCCACACCTCGTTTGATAGAATATTTGTGGATCCACAGTAGAAAACACTTAAAACATTTTTATTGGACGGAATATGGATGTCAATGATACTTAATATCCTTAAAAATATATTTGGAACAAATGTGTCGGGATTAAGGCAGCCCTTAGGTTCATTAATCTTCCCTTCACATCCTTGGGCAGTTGCATTTTCAATATCCTTATGTAGAAAAAATTGGACAAAGTTCATTGATCTTTCATAACTAGCTATTGTGATTTCTTTCTTTTCCCTTTTACTTGTTTTGAGTCCCTAAGCTTAATTTTTATCTATTATGTCGTCCAAATTAATCTTTCTATTTGCACCTACAATTAAGCACTCATGTCTAATTTTTGAGATGTTCCATCCATCATTTAAAATAAGGTAACTCTGTCATCACTCTACCTTGCAGTTTTC
>JANTPZ010001964.1:0-20672 GCA_025593235.1 Vachellia pachyceras | reverse complement strand
CCAAGAGCCAATAAGAATAAACATTGACTGTGATGAAAGACACAAGACATTAGAGATGCTGCGACACAACAATGGCATTAAATGCTTATTTGGAATTTAATGCCAAATCTATTGAATGTTTGACATAACATTGATCTACTCTTGAAATATCCATTCTTCTAGCTCAAGACATATTCGATTATTTCTTTTCAAACAAATTATTCCATTCAAAATCCGTCATATATAACATGCAAAAATGCCTGTGGGATTCGACTGAAACCATTGAATTTTTCAGTTCCTTTTATCTTTAAGAACATGTTTAATTTTATTATATACATCCTTTTCTCTTATAGCACAGTACAAACCTTTGCACAATGTTTTTACTTATCTAATTTAACTAATTCATACTCCAAATTATGATACGGTTTGGAAGTATCAGATACTCCTAAAAGAATTGCTCTATCTTGTACTGCATTGAATTTGAACAAATCCCAGATCGCCCATTCTTATTCAATGGAAAAAATCAATACACGAGTTAAATAAACTTGGGAGAGGCTGTTACATGTCAACACTCTCATCCCGGAATCATTTTATGGAAGTTGGATATGATAAAACAGAATTAAAGCTTTTACAATTAGATAAAAAACATAATGGTAGTTTCTTTGAACTTGATGTAAATAAATGAACCTTGCAGGAAGTTGATCCGTGTGAGGATTTGACTGATGGTGATATTCGAACTGCCATACAAAATGCCAATGGACCTAGATCAGCTTTGTTTGTTCCTGAAGTAGGTGTTGTTAGATTTCTGCCCCCCCCCCTCTTCCTACTTTTTCCTCAGTATTTCTTTCAATAAAACCTTTTGAGTCGAATTATTCTCATTTCATACATCAATTAGATGACTTTTGTTCCTTCTTGAGGAGTTATTTAATCCGTTTCCATGCAATAGGTGCCATTTGAAGTTCTTGTGAAAAGACAAATAGCTCGATTATTGGATCCAAGCCTTCAATGTGCTAGGTTTATATACGATGAATTAATAAAGGTAGGGCTTAATGGCTTGCCATTTCTGCTGCTCCTCACTTCACCATCCTATTAACACACTTCTATATATGTATATATACATGTTCTCTTCAGATCAGTCATTGCTGTATGGTGAATGAGCTGCAGCGGTTCCCTTTCTTGAGAAAGCGCATCGATGAAGTCATAGGGAACTTTCTGCGACAAAGTCTTGAACCCTCAGAGAATATGATTGGGCACATCATTGAAATGGAGGTATGCGGGAATCCAAATTTTTTAAAGATAGAAAGGTATATCTACATATGCCTCATTGGTTCTACCTTCTATATCTGCTGCTATAATCACGTCATTAGTGGCCAATCAATGGTGGATATTCAAACTGCAGTAAATTTTCAATGACCATGTTTAGTTCTGCTATACAAACCCTTCCAACTCCAACAAAGTGATTTATGCGACAAATGGTGCCCTAACTGGACATCATTGACATGCTGTTAGTCAGTTAGCTAGTGTTGATTTCGATGGTCAGTCTATCAATGCAAAATATTCAACTTCCTTATCCATATTTACTAATTTAAATTACACAAATTTGCAGATGGACTACATAAATACTTCTCACCCAAATTTTATTGGTGGAAGTAAGGCATTAGAGATTGCAATGCGACAGATGCAATCTTCTAGGATTCTTCCCTCAGTTTCAAGGCAGAGGGTATTCATAATTGCATATCATATTATTAAGTTTCATCCTCCATACGCGTTTATATAGTGGATTATAATTTTCTCTCAATCCTTAACTTGTCTCTCTACCCTTATTAATATCCAATAGGATGGCATGGAAACCGATAGGGGATCACCCTCTGATAGGTCTCGAAGTATTTTTGGGAGGCAAGCTAATGGATTTGTGGCTGATCAGGTAACTTATTGTCTTATCAATTAAGAGTAGATATTTGCCATCCATAAACAGTTTATTTCTTTAGTTTTAAAGATTCAAGACACTTAGCAGAACATAAACTACATTTTACACTCTTGTGAATTGGCTAAAAATAACCGCCCCTGGTGTTAAAAAGGAGAGAAAAACATTTTAATCTCTCAAGTCTTCCATTAATTCCTTGTGAATTGTTTAATTTCCACCTATCCGTTTCTGTTCCTTATAAAAATTGTCCAAGGTGATTGCCTATTTCATTGATGAAGATACCCTAAACAAATTTATAGTCTTTGGAGCCCATTCTTTGGGTTAAGAGGATATTCTAAAATAAAAACTGTAGGCTTAATTTCAATAAAAGTCTCCAAAGACTATGAAATGCTTAAAGGAACAAGTGAAACAAACCTTTAGCAATGAAATTGTCCTTTTTTCTTGATCTACCTTCTACTGTGTTAGCTGGATATGCTTTCTTTCTATGTGCTTTCACTCTCAGTTTCCTCTTTTTTGGAAAAGAAGAAAGGAAGGGTGAAAACTTATTGTTTTAACACTTTCATAATTATTTTTGTTTAAACATGGATGAGAACTACTATGGCAACTCAGTGATTCCATAACAAATCGTAAGGTATTGAATGATACATTCTAAACCACTTGTGGTCAATTTGTTTTGTATCATATAATGGGTTAAACCGTAAGTTTCCCTCTTACTTAATTAGCATTCGGTGGTTATTGCTTAAATTCTTATGAAATTAATTATTGACAGGGTGTTCGTCCTCCATTGGATCTTGAAAGGGCTGCATCCTCTGGTAATCATTCTTTACCATTCAAAGTTTGTGGCTTGGTGATGTAAAAACAACAAAGCCTTATCCTATTTGGTGGGGTCAACTACATAGATCACACGATGCCATTGTGCTTTATCGTAAACCAAATCCCTTGAATACATTATTAACCAAAAGATCTCTTTCTATATAATTAAGTGTGCACTTCGTCATTCCTCTAACTCTTTTCAAAGGACTACATACTTCTTGATCAACCATTCTTACCGATGCATCTAATAGCCTTCTCTGAATATGTCTGAACCACCTCAAACGGTTTTCTACTATTTTCTTCTCAATAGATACCAATCCAACTCGTCCATATGTTCGATCGTTATGAATCCTATCAATTCTAGTATGTTCACACATCCATCTCGACATCCTTATCTCGACTACCCCCACTTTATGCTCTTGTTTCCCTTTAAAGCCTAACATTGACTACCATATAGCATTGTTTGCATTATAGCAGTGCAATAAAACTTTTCTTTTACCTTATCAGGTACTTTCCAATCACTAATAACTCTAATAGCTTGCCTCGATTTATACCATCCAACTTGAGTTAAATGATTAATATCACCATCAATTTCACCATCTATTTGTGTAATTGATTAAGATATCTAAACTTTTCTATTTCTGGGATGATTTGATCTCCCAATGTCATCTTCAAACCACTTCTAACTTGTCTCTTGTTAAAATTGCAATGCATACATTTTTTGATGCTTTCAATAAATACCCAGTGTGTTCTTTGGATTTACCAGTGAGTATTGCCATTAAATAAATTATGTGATTATTTTTTCTTTTTCTTTTTTCAGGAACCTCTGGTAAATCAAGTTGGGTTGTTACTTCCATTTTTGGCAGTGATTACCGTGTATCTGCAAGAGAGAGTACAGCGAGTAGAGGACATAGTGAAGCAGTTCACATGATGGAACATTCCTTCTCTACGATCCATTTAAAAGAGGTATGTCTATTAATTTGTTATTTGAATCAAATATTGCTTGCATCTTTTGCCTAATATGCTTGGGTCCATGTAGCCCCCTCCTATCTTAAGGTCATCCGAGAGCAGTTCAGCGACAGAAGCTATTGAGATTGCAGTCACAAAGTTGCTTTTGAGATCATATTATGACATCGTTAGAAGGAATGTTGAGGACTTTGTACCAAAAACAATTATGCATTTCTTGGTATTTCATGTCCTTCTGCTAAGCTTTGCAAAATTCATGTTTATAAACTTAGACACTGCTATGATAATGTAGATTGGTTGGTCAGTTGGGTTCATACCATGAGGGTGATTAGGATCTCAGTAAGTAGCTAGTAATAATATGCAATGAATCCGATGGATATCATGTTACTTATGAAGTATGGAAAATATTGGATGTATTGTAAATACATTTGAAATCCTTTAGGTTCTTTTATCTTCTTCTCATAGCTGCCAGGAGACTTTGTTTTTGCATTCTTTAGAAAAAATGACTTAACCAATATTTTGATCCATGACGTATTGTGTATGCATTTATTTATTTTTTAAACCTTTCTAATATCGACTATATTCTATGTCTTCTGTTGGAACTATTAAGCGTTTCTGTTCCCGAATTTGCAAAGCTATTCAATTCTGACATTGCTAAACCATATGTACAGGTAAACAATACAAAACGAAACCTGCACAATGTTTTTATTAAAAAGCTTTACAGGTGATTTACAGTACAGTGGTCATGGGTCTCTAATTCTTGTGTTCAGGGGATTATGTCAAGTTGTGTCTTGTTGACTGTGTTTTGTATGTTGCTATTCAGAGAGAACCTGTTTGAAGAAATGTTGCAAGAACCTCGTGAGGTTGCCAGGAAAAGAAGGCACTGTCGAGAAATGCTCCAAATTTATCAACAGGCTTTTAACGTGGGTAGTCAGTATTATTATTTTTAAGCAAAAAATAGCATCTAATTGAATTTTCTTTCTGTTATATGCCAAGTTAGGGTCTCCACTCTCCTCTAACTGAAATCGTTTCTTTGATGTTCTTGTGATCATTTTGGCCAGAAAAAAAAATTGTGAGAATCACAATACATGGTGCTCTTGTGTGCTTTATTGGGCAGTCTTTATTATGTTTCCATTCTGTATGTTATGTGTATATTTTCAAGTCCATTAGCTTTTAGCATAACAAAATTTGGCGTAAAGAAATATGGCTGGTGCCTGATGGCTGTATTTCCTCTTCATAGGAGTTGGATGAACTACCTGTGGAAGCTGAAACAGTTGAAAGGGGTTTCAGTTTGTGTGAACCGAATGGTCGGTCTAATATTCGTCGGATGCCATATTCATCAGCAGATTCTACAGGCAGTCCTAGAAGGTCTTCTCATTCTGGGGAGCTTCAATCGCCACTCCATGTTAATTCAGACTCCAATGGAACTGTGAAGCGGTTGTTAACCTGCGGCAGCTGAGCGTGGTTGTTGAACCAAGTATTTTACTGAAGGAATTCTTCCTGAGCTGGCTAGCAGCAAGTTGTTGTTTTTCTTTTTCCCACTACTTTAAAGTTGCTTGCTGCTTTGTCTTACAGAAGGTTCTCTTTTGTCCCGTATAGCATTGGCGTTATTTGCAAGGCTCCAAAAAGGAATAACGGGAGCTGATTTTGTCCCATTTATAGGAAATAGATTTCAATAAATGACATTCATGTATATTCTCAGGCCTTCTTCTGATGGGCTCTGATATTATTCATGCCAGTTTCTGAGGTTTGAGTCGGTTTTTAGTTTCTACTATATTCCCTTTAAGGAGGCGACTGCATGCAGCATTGTCATTATTATAATTTTTTTTTTTGGGGGGGGGGCCTTAAAATCTGGGAATTTTACTTGTGGTTTTTTAATTGCCAGGGCTGAATGAAACAATTCAATGCCCTTGATTTGCAAAAGGGCAACATAACTAAATTCTGCCACATTTGAATTAGCAGTAGAGATTACTTTTCCGATATAATTTTCAATATATAAGATAAATATGTGAGAGGAGTTTTATTTTGACTTGTATCATCGCGATTTCTCAATAATAATAGAAATAGGGTAATCTTGTTGCAGTGGCACTCTTATGAGGCAATTTTTTTTTTTGCCTTTGGACATAACATTTTGTTGTGGGCTATTCTTTCATCCCTCATTGTTTTACCGCTGCACTTACCTGGCACCCTCAACCCATTTTTTTGGGCCAACATTGACAGTCACTCGGCACTGAGAAGCAGTTCATCAAACATTTTGCTTGCGTTGTTCCTTCCTCATCTTTTCGTAGTTTTTTTTTAATTCAATGTTTCTGTCCTATTCTTTATAAAGGGAAAAGGAAAGCTTCACAAAAGGTTGGTAGATTTTTTAAGCAACGTACACAAAAATCAATACTTGTTAGCTAAAACATACAAAACCATCATAAATTTCGGATCGCAATCTCTAACTTTTAAATTTTGAACATTTAATCCCCAAAATTAATGTTAAAAATTAAATTGTTAAGAAGGTTAAATTTAAACTTTAAAACACCTGGGAAAATTTTAAGCATTTCTTATACTATTTACATCCCAAAATATAAGAATCAATCGACTTTTGTTAAGGAGATTAATGAAGTTAAATGTATGACTGAAAAGTATTTTTCTTATTTATATCATTAGATTATATATAAGTTTATATGTTAATCAAATCGGTTTGAAGAAAAAAATAAATATAAATACATTACTTTTTCTTAATCTCCTTAACAAAAATTAACTGACTTTTATATTAAAAATCAGAGTCGGTGTATTTTAGCCTTTTTTTAAAAAAATATTTTGATCTCTGTTTTAAAGATTGAAGATTTCACTATGTTGCGTACGGTGAATTTGATCGGTAGATGTTCTCTATTATATTTAGAAACGTTTTCCATTGCTTTTCCCAATCGGAAATATATATTAATTTCCTTCCTGAATTTTGGCCTTTCCATCACTGTTGTATTAGTTCTCGAATGTAACAAAGTGAGGGGTGAGCTCGGATCTAAGCGTAGGTTTCGGATGCAATCTGATGTGCAGAACTCCGAATCTAGTTCACAAATTGCCTTTTACGTTGTGAAGCTGATAGGATCAGAATCATAATTCAGTTACCAGAAAATAATTAATTAGTACATCATGTGATTTATTCCAATCTGGTTGGTTTTTTTCTTACTCTCCGTAAATTAAGAGGACGTGATCTTTCTGTCAAGCTGTCTAGGGAATTGATAGCTTAAGAGGAAGTAAGCATTATGATTCTCCTTCGTGCCAGGAAACATGTACACGCTACTCTCAATCTTGCCCTAGGCTTGCTACGAGGATACATGCATGGGGCGATTTGGATTAACCTTGACATAAATAACTTATTTGGTCAAATAACTTTTGAAAAATTTAGTTACGACAGGTTAGATAATGCAATGGAATTCATGTTTTGAATTGAAAGTAACAAAAGCGACATTCTAAAACATGTTTGAATAAATATTTGAAAAGTGAATTTGAGTGGAAAATGACTTAAAATGACATGAATCTCATTAAATAATACATATAAATACATTATATTTTTGAGTTAAGGTGCAAAAATGGCCATTAACTTTTGTTCAAATGTACATCTAACATTTAAATAATTGTTAAAGATGACGCAAAAATGCCAACTTCATCGACTGGCAAGCCTTTTTTACTTTATACTGAGTTGACCTTATAGTATTTATTTTTAAATAATTATTAAAAAAAGCACTCTCCCTCTCTCTCTTCTCCTCCCCATCTCCCCCCCCCCAAAACAAAAAAATTTATGGTTTGAACGTACTTCGATTCATCAACTGACCTATAGCTTATGGTAATAGACAAGAAAGCTTCAAGAAAAGGTGAAAAAAAAAAGGAGCTTATAATGGAATCTTCGAAGGTAAAGCTACCGCTGGGGATACCCATTTGGGAGGTGAAGATTTTGATGATAGAATGGTGAATCATTTTTTGGCTGGGTTCAAGAGGAAGAACAAGAAGGACATAAGTGGATACGCAGCAAGACCTTTGAGGAGATTACTGACAGCGTGCGAGAGAGCTAAAAGGATTCTGTCTTCGACAACACAAACAACGATGGAGATCAATTCTCTATACGAAGATATTGACTTTTTTTAATATGACTATTACGATAGTGAGATTCGAGAAATTGAACATGGACATGTTCAGAAACTCCATGGAACCTGTGGAGAAGAGTTTTAAGGGACGCTAACATTGATAAGGGACCCCCCGGGGGGGGGTTGAAGAAAACGATCTATTGTAAGCCTCATACAAAATACGTATTAAAATAGCTATAATAATTTGAGTCGTGTTAGTCTCTTACATAGTTATTATTTGTTGGCAAAAAAACAAAGATTGTTATTTGAAATAAGGAATGATTTGCAAAGTTTTTTTTTTAAAAAAAGAAGTCACTAAAAAATAACAAGAACTATAAATTGTACAAGGCCATATAGTAGATGTAGGTCTATGATCTGGAGGACCAGAACATGTGAAACATTTGTGTTGTTTCTTTTTTATTTATGTAATGTCTTTGCCTTTGGCATTATTATACCAACTGACAACTATATATATATATATATATTTCAGGGGGAAACAATTTGCAAATCTTCCTAGGACTCCGAAGAAATGCTTGAGAGGGGGAACTATGGTGTGGCTAAAGGTTGCATGTGTGATGTGGATTTTAGCTGATCTATGTATACGGTTAATCTTGTGTTTAATTTACGATTGAGAACTTGATGTAACCTATAATTCTTCATTAATTCACGTATTGATCTTACCATTTTCAGGTGTCTTGCTGCTTCGTTAGGGAAGACTACAGAATAACAGTTTAATCTGTGTCATCAAAGTGATGGAATGTTGTGGCATTCGACTTTTGGAGTGCTATGAATGTTTTCGAAATCTATGGAGAAATGTTATTTAGAATTTGTTGTTATTGAACTTCGATAATTCCAACTTTTAATTGTTATTTTCTATGTTAGTCAATGGTTTGTCTTCATAAAAGCTATGACAAAGTTAATTATAAATTTTATCGTTACTTATTTTATAATACCAACATGCTTAAGGAAAAAATTATTAATTAGTTACCCGTTTTTTGTTGTGATTATTCTAAAAGAATAATGGAAAACCTTTTATCAGCTTTTATTTTCAATGGTTACTGAAATGGAGTTTGAAGATCTAGTCCATGTAAGACTTACATTACAAGATCATTGATGAGGCCATTTTATGAATACCAAACTTCAATTCTCTGAATTGAGAAACTCAAGATTTATTCCTATCACTTACCAAAGGATTGTTGTTCGATTCTTTCTGATCCACAAGTTCCTCTTATTAGAGGCAATGCAGAGCATACTTGAATCATTGGAGACTTGGTTTTAGAAGAAAAGAAGAAGCTTACGGATAATTCATGAAACAAGCTTATATTATCCAAAGATTGATACACTAACAGTTCTTCTTTATATAGAGTTAAGGATTTAGACCATGGAAAACTTACATTATTGAAGGAAAGAACGGCACTTCCAATCTTTTACAAGTCGCAAGCATACACTCAAAGTAGTGGCAGAGACATAGAATAAAGGCAGCACACTCAAGCAGGTTAGTGCAAACACAAAATAAAGTATGTGGAATGAAGTGGTGGCATGGTCTCTTAACTGTGCTTGTACCATGAGGCCAACACCCACCCTTTGTAGGCTAGTTTGACAATATCCTAGCCCGTTTTATAGTGCACTTTTCAACCATGCCTCTAGCCATGACCAATACTTATGGTGGAGCAACTTGCGGCCCAAAATTTAAATTAATCTGACATGACAGTTCCCTGTTAATTATTTGATGACAAAAGTAAAAACAATGTTTAATGCTTAACAATTAAAATGTTAAGAAGGTAAAATTTAAACTCTAAAACGTTAACCGCAACTTATCCAAAAGTTATGGAGGATTTTTTATATTTTAGCCATATTTATTTTATTAAAATTTACTCACACTCCTTTTGTTAGCACTAGGTTAGCCATTGAAGAAGGATCACCTCACATGCATAGATCCATGGGTAATGAAATATGCTTCATTAAGGAAATTGTGATATTTCTCATTCTAATATTCCATTGTCTTACATTCAATCCAGATATGCAATTAAAACAACTTTCGGTATTTATTTTGAATGTGTATATTTTCTTGTATTTATCTGTTTTTTATAAATCTAAATAGACACATGGAAACAGATTTAAGGGACAATAAGAACAAGAGAGCTTGCAGAATCTGATGTGTATTGTTCAAGAGCTTGGGTTTACATATATACAAGCAAGCACAATCAGATGACACGCCTATATCCTTACGAACATGGGATATATTATAATTATCATAATAAGCACAATCAAACATGATATGGATCAAGTTGATTATCTACAGTAATGACTGAATATTATGGGTATCAAAGACAATCACATAAATCATGTGTTATGACTATTATTCCTAACATCCCCCTCAAACGAGAAGGTGCAAAATTCACTCCGAGTTTGTTATGAAGTTAGTTGAAACGTGTGTGACCCAATGGTTTTGTGAGTAGGTCAACATTTTGCTTTGCAGTGGGAACATAGCCAATAATGAGTTCACGATTCAATACCTTGTCAAGAACAAAGTGCAAATCTATTTCAATGTGCTTAGTGCGAGCATGGTAAGCTGGATTCTCAACCAAGGCATTAGCTCCAAGATTATCGCACCAGATCACAAGAGTACTATGCTTAGGGAGTTTAAACTTGATCCATATTACACCATGTAATTTCTGCAGCTATGTTAGCCAATCCTCTATATTCAGATTCTAGGTTTGACCTTTCCACAACCCTTTGTTTCTGCGAAGACCGTGAGATGAGTACAGGTCATAAGTACACGGTATCTTGAAATATATTTTCGTTTTACTGTGCAAGCAGCCCAATTGGCATCAGTGTATACAGAAAGATGCAGACAGTTGGCTCTAGGAATGAATAATCCATGTGTAGCTGTCCTTATCTTGTATAGTAGGATCCAGTTCACTGCTTGCCAATGAGCTATTATGGGATTACTAGGAAAATTGAATAAGATGATTGACAGAAAATGATATATCTGCGCGAGTGTTGGTTAAGTGTTGGATAGCACCAATGACGCTTCTATACTTTGATAGATCCGAGAGATTTTCACTCTCGTCATCTCAAAGCAATTTTCTTGTGACCATAGGAGTAGGCATTGGAGCTGAGTGCAACGTATTATATATATTTTTTTTGAAGAAGATCATACAAATATTTGCCTTGACTTAGGTACAATCTATTTTTGTCTCATTGCACCTTAAATCCCAAAAAGTAACGTAGGTTGCCAAGATCCTTTAGTGAAAAAACCACATTGAGTCATTTAATAAGTTTTTGAAGTTGCATGCCATCATTGCCGTTGATCAAGATATCATCCACGTCTATGAGAATGAAAATCACAAATTTTCCTTGATGAAGTACAAATAGAGAATTATCATTGCGCGTGCTATGAAAGCCCATTGAAGCAAAGTAGATAGAATGCGTTCAAACCATGCACTTGGGGCTTGCTTTAAGCCATGCAAAGCTTTATGTAGCATGCAAACATGATTTGGTCGTTGTACGTGGATCAACAAATCCCTTTGGTTGATTCTTGTATATTGTCTCAGTAAAAAAACCATTTAGAAATTCATTTTCAATGTCAATTTGCCCAGAAATCACTCGAATCAAATGCAATCAAACTAACCATGTAACATTCACAAGCATTGTACAAAAAGATTTTAAAAGAGATGCCCTAGGATTACAAAAGTCAAGTAGCACCAAAAAAGGAATCAAATCGCTCATATAATAGTGCAAAACATCTAGGACACAAAAGACAAGAGACACAGATGCTAGTAGCAAAATTCCCAAGTAAGAATATGCGATGCAATCCATTATTCAAACAATAATATGGATAAGAGAGGAATTATAGCAACAGACTCGAGAAATTATAACAAATCCATAGGCAATTTTTTTTTTACTCAATTCAACAACAACTCCTAATTCAACAACAATTTCTCCCACACACTTGATCAATACATTTTTCTCAATGTATAAACACAACATTATCTTGACCCAATCTCTCAGGTAAAGTAGAAGTTGTGAAGTCCAATTTGAAATCGAAGCACAACACATCACTTTCACAAATAGGAGAGAGATGAGAGATAGGATAAGGTAATGTGAAATGAGAGTGGACACATATAAGTCAAGTGCTCAAAAGAGATGGCAAAAGCAAAGAGTAAACAAAGCATAAAGTTACTAAACCAAAACAAACAGCAACAACTACAACTGCTGGAAACATTCCCTCCCCCACACTTATTTTCATCATTAACCATTTAAATATAACTAATCATATGAAATACGAAGAAACAAGAGAGGAAAGAGACAACCTTCTGCTTAAATCTCTGTAAACTCTTGTAGGAGAAGTTCTCATCCTGAATGAGAAACATAAAGTTCTTTATCACTACTCCCCCTACATTAGACTTTCTTAGAGGTGGCTCTTGATCACTATGTAAAGGCTTCAAAACATAAGGCTTGTGACCACAACCTTGCCTAATGTGATTCTGCAAAATAAATATTAGACCAACAACGGTATCTAATTCAAGAATGCAAATATGAAGAGATATAAAGTAAGTTGAGAATAACTTAGGAACAAAACTCTCCAAGTATGAATCACAACCAAGAAAGTCAATGGGATTCCCTTCAGTAGGAATCAAGCAATCAATCAAATTTTTAAAATCCTTTTGTGCTTGCAATGTAGATGTTAAAAATTTACAACTTTTGGAGTTTAACACATCATCTTTGCAATCACTAGAGGATTCATCTTCATGAAAGGATTTATTCTCATCTACAATTTTGTCAATTGGAATTTTAGAATCCTTACTTAGGGGATCATCCTTCACAAGTTCATGCTTATCAATTTTAGCGTCTCTAGTACTATTAAATGCATCATGTTCTTTATCAAAGTTCTTGTTATGCCATGCCACAAGTTTATCATTCTTTTTATCAATATAAAGCATGCATATGACATCATTATCACAAGAACAAGATAAAGTCACATTCAATTCTATATCATCTTGTCAAGTACTAGGAAGAGAATCATGATCATCACACAACGAAGCATTAACAGTGCAAGCATCATCCCCAACTAAATTGCCGCTTGAAGAGTTAAAATGAGCATTAACATTTTTGAACATGTGAGAAGACTCAACAATGATGTCCTCATCCACATCATCCTCACTTACATCGCTTGAAGTTTCAATAGAAATAGCAGTGATGAGATGTGAATTACTCTCCTCAAGTATAGCAGAAATATTACCAAGGATACAGGATGACTCATCTGGAAGTTGGGAACATACTTGCTTCACCTTGGAACATTGTGTGGTTATTGTGAATGGAGGTATAGGAGCTTGAGGACTCTCCACAGGTGGAGTGATATTTAACGCTTGAGCTTGAGCTCCATGTTCACTTTCTTGTAGATCTTTATGCCAAGGGTTTCCATCTTCACCTTCAGTCTTTATCCATAGCATATGATCATAGTATGCCTTAAAGAATTCATCAATATCTTCCATCTCCTCAGAACTTTCGGTTGTCCCTTGCATAAGGAGCACAAGGTATTTCTCCTTGAGTGTGTCATACTTTACTGTCAAGGCATTGGTCAGGTCATCCAGGTTATGGGAAGAAGGAAGAATATCTAGTCCACTTGGTTGAGTCGTGATAGGTTCGGGTGGGAAAGAAGGTTCACAAACTGGTTGAAGTGGGTGGAAATTAGATTGGAAAGGATGGTTATATAGTGTTATTGGAGATTTGGAGGTAGGTAGGTAGGGCAGAGAATGGTGTTATTGATGTGGTTCATATGGTGGAGGGGATGGATTATATGATTGTTGACGTAACGGTTGCATAGGTTCGAGATATGGGTTAAATGATGGAGGAGGAGACTCATAGTATAGTCTTTGAGGTGGAGAAGATGCTTGGAAGGTATGGGGTAAGGTTTGGTGGTGATGAGGTTCATAGTATGGATTGAGGTATGTATTACCAAATTCTTGATCAAGTGAACATCTCTTTTGACTGTTGATCCATGTTTGTAGATCATCTAATTGATGCTATAAGGATGTAAGACTTAGAGAGAAACAATCTTCCATATTATCTACAAAATAGTGAAAATTGGGGGTAAAAAGAAAAATGAAACAAAACACGCCAATTCAAATAAAATAAAGAAGCTAAAATATGAAGCATGAACAAGTAACCAATAACGAAAAGAAAACAAAAGAAAAATACTTAAAAGAGATGCAAAAGCTGACAAAAAACGAAAATTAAGAAAAATCTGAAAAAAAAGAAGAAGAAGAAAAAAATGAATTCCAATCAAGTTACTTGACACTTAACTACTAGTAAACAAATTCATTGGCTCCCCGGCAACGGCGCCATTTTGAAGAGCGAACCTTTAGTCGCCTAAGTCCGCGTCAAAGATTTAACTGGATTAATGTAGTATAACACCAATCCGGGTCGTATTCACTTTGAGGAGCCAAAAAACAAAATGGAATCCTAGTAATTAAATGCGAGTAACTCAAATTGAAAATTAATCGTAGAAAATTTTATGTGAATACTATGAATTAAACTAAAATTAAAATACTTCTTTTTTTTTATATTTTTAAATATGAAGAAAAGTGAAACAAATGAAGATAAATTGAAACATGAATAGACGATGATGGAAATAAAATTCTCCAACTCAACAACGCAGGCAATCATCACTTCAATAGATATGGGAGTTAAAATAATGAGTTCAAAAATTATAATTAAGCTTTTAATCCAACAACCGAGCCACCTCGAATTGCCACAAAATATTTTCCAAACTTCCAATTTACTAACTGCCACCAGAATAGTAAAGAGGAATTAAGGATAATAAAGCCAATGCTTCATTGTAACTCTTAAATTCAAATAATAGAATTAAAGCTAGCAAAAGATTATTGGATCCAAGATTCTAAGCCACCTTAGAAAATCACAAAATGTTAACTCTAAAATCAATATAAATGTCATACCAGAATATTATAATTGAAATCGAAGTTAAATTAGCCCAATATCAATTGCTAAACAATAATTCAGTCACAATAATCTCTGAAATAAATTATATGAAACAATAAAAATTGTTCCAATAGTTAGATAAACTATCATAAGACTTAGGAATTGTTAAACAATTACTGGACAAAAAATTAAAGCAACTAAAAACTCTCCTTTGAAGAATCAAGCTCCTACCATTGTTGTTGAATCAGATAATCACGAAATTAGCCAAGCCTTGCCATAAAAAATTCCAAAAACCCAAGGACTATAGCCATCGTCATCTTGGAATGAAGTTGGAGCAACAAAACAGAGCAGTGACGGTATTGGGATAGATGGGGCAGACGGTGATGTGATCGAACGAGAACGTGGCAAGGATGTGAAGTCGTGTGTGTGCGGCGTCTTGTGAGAACGGATGGAATGGTTGGCTAAGGCGTGAATAAAGGAATGGATTAATTGTACGCCGCTTGAATGGAATTTTGTGGCCGCCAATTAATGAATTGGGGAATATGTGCTTGTGGCTGCCGTGTATATGGAATGGAGGTGGATAAATGGAGGAATGAATTAGGGAGATGGTGGCTGCTGGATGTGTGTGCTGGAGAGTACTTGAATGAATGGAATAATGGCCCAACATAAAATGAATGAGGTAGCCGAGAGTGTTTGGGCTGGATCAATGTATAATCAAGGAGGTGGTATTAGATGGAATAATGGGTTCATGGAAGTGGTCCCTGTATGATGAATGAGTGGATGAGACCCATTGCAATTGAAAGCCCAATTCTCAAGATAATTATAAGGTTTGCAAATCCAAAGCTTTTGATCCCAATTTCTTCCAAAGATACCTACAATGAGAATTGGTATTGAGAAGCATCAAATGCCCTAAAATCAATCATTTAACAAAATGATTAAAAATATGACCATTTAACCTTGATTAGATTTAATTTCATATAATTGCCATTAATCAAATTTAATGCATTTGAACCAAATAAAAGCTTAACAATAGGACCAAAATTCCCTCAAAATTTTACAAATTCACTTAACAAAATATGGTTAATTCAATGGGCCAATCAAAGGTCACTGCATTTGTAGGGATCAATATAATTGTAGCAAGTTTGGCCACTGGACTATAGGTTGCATCAAAGTTCACACCAGCATCTTGTTGGAACCCTTTCGCTACCAAGTGTGCTTTGTGGCAATTAAGGGTGTTGTTAGTTGCACTTAGTTTCAAACACCCATCAACAATCAAGAATAGACTGATTTAGATGTGACGGTACAAGAGACCATTTTGGTTTCTCATGAGTGCTTGGTACTCTCTTTGCATGGCATTATTGCAGTGTAGAGCTCACAGTGCATCAGCTCTGTTGTAGGCTCGACTTGAATTGGGGTTAAAATAGAATGAAAGGTACTTAGGTTTGAAGATTCCCTTCTAAGATCAAGTTACCATTCTTGTTTCAGTGATAGGAGATTTAACTAGATCAATGTCCGTATCATGTATGAGTGGAGAGGATCGATAAGAGTCGTGTGAGACACCTACATCCTCGTTAATTGGAGAAGGAGATACATCAATCTCTTTAACACTTGCAAATTGTTGAGAAGAGGCTAGGATTTGATCACCACATTCAGCCTCATTTTGGCTATGGCAATCCCCCTTGCATGTTTATCGAGTGATGGATGTTGAAGTGACTATGGGAACATTTCAAGATCTATAGTTTCTGTTGAACAGATGGTTGCTTATGACTTATAAAACTTCGAAATTGTAGCTTATGATGATTGTATGGCCTCAAATTTGTGTAGTATGCACATCCAAACATCTTGAATCATATGTAATCTAGATCTTTATTGAATAATGTTTTATAGGGTGAGTTTCCTTCAAGCATATATGTAGGCAACAAGCTAATTAAGAGGACAACTGTAAGAAATCCTTCCCACCAATACCAAATGGGCACTTTTGCTCGAGCAAGGAGAGTAAGACCAAGTTCAATAATGTGTCAATGTTTGCTTTCTGCTCTCCCATTTTGTTTTGAAGTGTGTGGACATGATTGTCTAAAAATGAATCCAAATGATTGAATTTTAACTTGTAAATTTCGATATTCACCTCCTCAATCCCTTTGCATCACCTTTATTTTCTGATCAAACATGTTTTCAACTTGGTTTTTGAATTGAATGACTGTCTCCCTCACTTCACTTTAATGTTTAAGTAGAAATATCCAAGTAAAATTGCTAAAATCATGTACAAAAAGAATATAATAACGAAATCCATTTAAGGATTGAACTGGAGAGGGCCCCCAAACATCTGTGTGGATCAAATCAAAAGGTTTTTCAACATAAGATGCAGAATGGTAAAAGGCAATTGATGCATTTTGCCAAATTGGCAGGCTTCACAAAATGACGGATGTCCAAGACGTCGGTGCCATAATTCAAGTTTATCACTTGGAGAAGGCTTATTCTTCAAATAGACTGTCAAATGCAAATAGGAGTTCTTCAAGTTGTTAACATGGTAAAGCCATTAACATTTGTTCCCTTCAGTAGACTTGTCTAAGTTTTCTTGTCCTTCACAAAAAGAGCTCGTGAGTAAAGTTTAATCTAAGCATCATTATTGAAGGCAATCTTAGAGGCACTAATGAGATTAGTCACAATATGCGGATTGTATAGCACATTTTTTTCATTTTCACATTTCTACCGTTGTGCGTTTGTAAGATCACATCACCACTATGCTCAATTGGAATCAATTCACCATTGCGAACAATAATATTATTGTTACCTGGATATTGTGAGGAGTTACTAAGATGACTAGGATCATTAGTTTTGTGAGAGGTGGCCCCACTATCAATATATCACTTTGGCTCACTCACTATATTTGGTGTTGTAGCTATGAAAGCTGGGTGATATGCAGTTTGAGGCTGTGCTATTTAAGAAGGACCATCATAATTATGATCAAACCTATAGTGGCATGTCAAAGCAGAGTGTCCATGGGAGATTAAGGCTCATAGTCAAATCCTATGGAAGATTTCATGGCATAAACACCAATTTACATTGAGTTTTACTTGATTTTCCTCTCTTCTCTTCCCTTGGAACCATATGGCCTCTTCTCTCCTTTTCTCCCTCATACCAAAAAAAAAAAGCAACATCTGTAGTGGTTATGTTATACATTTGTAGTGGTAATAATCGCTACAAGAGCTTGTAGTATCAGTTTCATAAACCATTGCGAAAACAACCTTGGCAAGAGGTTTAGCAAGTGGTTTTGAAGAATCGATGCGCACAAAGTCAAACTCGTCACTACTTTTACAGAATTTGTGATTAACCACCACAAACACAAACAAACGCGAGAAAGACAAGCAACCACTTGTAGCATGTACGAAACCATTACTAAAATAAAGAGAATTCAGATCTTGTACTGGGTTCATAACTGCTAATAACATATAGAAATTTGAAAACAAACATATAGCAAGGGTCAAGAACTGCTACTATGTGTTAGGTGAAAATTGAATTTCCCGCCAAATTTTTTGTTGTACGTGGTAATTTTTCTGCCAACATTTAGCAGCGGTTACAAAAACCGCTACCAATTTCAATCAAAATTCAAAATTCCCACCATATTTGGGACAAAGTTTCTTACAGACATTTATTGGGTTTAAAATTGCAACTAAAATTTGTGAAAATTTTAAAATAAATATTTTAATTCAAACTAATTATTTGAATTGGACCAAAATTAATTTTAATTATAAAATGCCAGTTATTATCAATAAATATTTAATTCAATGTAAATATTATTAATTACAGAATATATGTAATATGTAATGAAATGAAAAAACATGAAAAAAGAATTAGTATGTGCAAACATTATTATTAATTTAAGTAACAAAATTTATCAAATAAATGATGGGAAGATAAATTAATATAATTAAAATATGAAATGAATATGAATTGTGAGAAGGAAAACCAAAAAGAACAGACTTTGTAGTAGAACCCTTTTGAGTTTAGATTTGCCGATGAAATACGGTCACCTCGCACATCCTTACAAATGAAAAAAGATGAAGAAAAGAGGAAGAAAGGAAGAGTTAGAGAAGAGAGAAAGAGCAAAAAATGGGTATAAGGAGTATTTATAGGATGTCTGGCTTATTTGTAGTGATTCCATAAGGATTTGTCATATTTTCCTAGGAACACTTGAATAACGTAACGGTGAATTGCCCTTAATAATTCAATTTGATGATATCAACCAATTTTTCACAGTATGGGACATCTTCGAAATGCATGTTACCTTAACTGCTGCTTACATAACTTCTTGTACCAAAATTCTCAAAAACCCCTGAATTTTGGGTAAGAGAACCTTGATCTGTTGAAGGTTAAAATTTTTTCAGTCCCTTCCTTAGATCTGTTGAATGTGTTTAAGTTATGTAATCAAGAAGCATACCTTTCTTGGAGTATTTTCTTTTATTTTCTTGGTCGGTTTCAAGCAGTTAACAACTACAATTAACTTCCTCTACTAGTATCCATACAAATGTTTTTTCAACACAAACGTGTGCTAACATGTCTACGTTCAATTCTTGGAGCTCCTTCTCACTCTCTATTTCTCTATCAAGTTTACGAATATCGTTTTTCAAATTTGTCTAATGGGAGCTTTGACCATCTATTTATAGACACTCAGAGTTTATCCTTTTAAATTTTGAAATCTATCTTTTATTAATTTCAAAATTCAAACTTTTCAAAAAATTTAAATTCAAAAATTAGATAAAGATGGCTTTATCTAAATATGTCCAACAGATATAATTTAACCCTTTTATTTAATTTGGATAAAGAGTCAAGTGAGGAGAAGATTTAATATATCTCCATAATTTGAAACAAGCTATAAATAGACCAAGATTTACCCTATCCAGAGAGATTAAATCCAAGATCTATCAAGATTTAATTTATATTTATAAATTAAATTCAAAATATATCTTTTAAAAGAAATCCAAAATATTATATCTTTATTATATATATAATATACATATCAATATATATAATATATATACATATATACACGAAAAATATATATTATATATAAACGAATATATATGCATATATATTTATCCTCTCAAAAAAATTCATGGAATCTTGATTCAATGAATTTGAACACTTTATCTCATGTTGGGCCATTTGTATGCGACATTGTAGGTCTATATGAAATTGATAGTGGGCTAGTGACTATACTAACCCAAAGTTGTAAGCGGCCTTTAGCAAAACACTATAACTACCCAATTCATATGAGGATCTATAATTGATACAGCTTATCATACAACCACACTACATCCATTTTGTCACATGATATTTTGGTCAAGGATGAGACTTGAAAATTGTCATCCTCTTATTTTTTACTATTTCTTTCTCGATCCCTGAGTAGTCAGACTAAAGGGATGAAACTTCTTTTCCATCACAATATGTCCATACATTTCTTATATTCACGCTCAACAATATCTCTCTATTAATGTGAGAGACAAATCCTATCTTGATTATTCATATTCCCCTACATAAAATCAACTATGCCCGAACATAGCCTTTATCATCACTCAGTCAAAAATGACTTTTGACTATATTAAAGGTGAGCGACTCTCATGTAAGAATATGAAATAATCATATTTTATCAAGTGAATTTACAGCATCTTTTGGGGATTTTAGTGCTATTATTTGGCTTTTATTGAGCTTAATTGTTTTAATTATGATTAATGATTATTTTATGAAATAAAAGCCAATTAAGGTATTTGTGGAAGAAATTGAGATAAAAAGATAAATTTGAATTAATATATTTATCAATATAATCTTAGAAGATTTTGAATTCAAATTAGTAAATCTTGATTTTTGAATTTGAATTAAGAAATCTAAGATTCTGAGTTTAAAATTTAAATCAAGGACCACACTCAAATCCATTT
>JANTPZ010001962.1:0-20857 GCA_025593235.1 Vachellia pachyceras | reverse complement strand
CTTACATTATGCATTCTCTTTTCAGCCAAGGTAGTCAAAATGGTTTCGAAAGCAACATTTTTCCCCCCATACTCATGTTGCATGATCATTATCTTTCGGTTTGTGTTGCGAGAGCTTCGTTGATTTTGCTTTTTGTTTTTTTAGCTCATATATGTGCATGCATGTGTGTCGTTTTGAGCTTCTTGCGTCTTCATTGGGTTCATGATTATTGGATTGCCTGGTTCTCTAGCTGACTCTTGTCAGTTTTTCACTTAATTTTCCCACCTCTTTGAGAGCTCAAGTTTTCTTTTTCCTCTTCTCGAGATCTCGCCGCTATTTATCAGATCATTGTTAAGTGAAAGTACTCTAGCAAATATCAAATTGATTCTTCCTTTCACTTTACACGAGGATTTGATTTTCCTTCCCGGAGAAATTAGAAATGCTTTGGGATAAATAAGTAGGAATCTGTTTGATGATCAAATTCTCCAACTGCGACACATGATTCGTGAACTTAAACTTATGCGGCATGATATTCATATCATTCTCTGTAGTCCGCATTATATGCTCTTTTAAAACCTTTCTGTCATGTAAACAATGAGTACGCGATGGAGTACTAACTCGTCTCATTGCCTCTGAGCCTTTCTTCAATAAGATTAGTGTTCTCAATATCTTGTTATTATCAATTATCACTTATTTTTCAGTTTCTGTGTTATGATATTTTGATTTCAGACTGCGGTCTAGTTTACTAGATCAAACTGGTCATCTAGCGGGTTCTTGCAGAACGAATTGGATGTAGATAAGCATTAGCGATCTGTGACTTCTGTAGGCGACAGAGGAACGATGCTAAACCAGCTATGAGTTGCACTGCTAACGATATACGGGAGTGGAAAGATTTTCCGAAGGGACTTAGGGTTCTTCTCCTTGATGGAGACAGCAGTTCTGCTTTGGAGATAAGAACAAAGCTTGAGGCCATGGACTATATCGGTAATACCATTTCGGGCTTGCCACTTTTCTCCATTTACTGAAAATTTTGATCCAGTAGATCTCTCTCACTTTATTTAGTGATTGAAATTGGTCCCTGTCCTTATCTTTAATGGCATCTTGTAAAGCATCAATGATTTAGTGAGTTTCCCCAAAAGGTTCTTTGGAAATTTGTGGTCTAATTTAGCTTTGATGGAATTTGATAATTTTAAAGAACAGCCTTGTTCTGCCCTTGTCCGTTGCTGAATGTTAGAGTATATGTGGCACTTCTCTGATTGCTCATGAAGCTGCTAACTTTATCATTTTCATTTAAACTACATGCTTACAAGTGCTTCTAAAACTCTCTGTGGTCCAAATTATGAAGATGTTGAAGATAAAATAATTTCCAATTATCTTATTCGCGAGTTACTAAATTTATGCTATTTTTTACTACATCCGCGGCCTTTTCAATCTTTGTCAGTATGCATAGTTGGCTGCAGAAAACAAGCATGTATTCGAAGAAGGTAAACTATATTAAAATAGTCTTTTTTTAATAAAACAACATAATTAATTTTGAACGGGTTGGAAATTCATATCAATCTTGCCTTCCACTCCCTCAGTCCTTCAATTCTTGTTTCCTGTAAATGCTTGTTTCCTGTAAATGCTTGCTCATTCTGTTGGTTCTCTTAATAAGCCTCAGAATTCTTTACAGTTTCTACATTCTGTGATGAGAATGAAGCCTTGTCAGCAATCTCCAGCAAACCTGAAGGCTTCCATGTTGTCATAGTGGAGGTAATGAAATCTCATTAGATGTCAAATCACTAGTTAGTAGTTACAAAATCTGAACAGGAAATGATAAAGCGGATGTTTTGTAGCATATTCAAGTGAAAAGGTTTTGGATGTTTCTGAGGAAGAATGGTTTTCTTGAATCTTGATCATTATTATATGCAGCCTAATATCAGGCTTCAACACCAATCCATGGTGTCATTTTATAATGAAATTTGTAGAATGCTGTTTCTATCATGTAATGTATTTCACCCCAACAAGATCATTGCAATTATTGGCATAATTAAGGTCCTCATTTTATACACTTTCTATACTATACATGGTTTCTTTTGGGTTGTGGAGTAATACAGACTTGATAGTATTTGTCCCCATATGCAACCTTCTAATTGCATTAGTAACTGCAGGTCAGTACCAGCAGCCCTGAAAGTTTCAAAATTCTTGAGCATGCTAAAGACTTGCCCACCATCAGTAAGTTATAAAAAAATTGCAGTTCTGCAAGTTTTGCCTCTTGCATGCATGTTGCATTTGAAAAAGAAATAGTTAGTCCGTTTTTCATTATGTCCGTACATAATGCAAAATCTTAGTTTTTTTCCTGGTATATTCATATTCTGTAGGGGAATATGATGAAAGTTTACTTTAAAGACTCTCTTTTCAAAAATCTTCTAACAAGTGATACTTGATATTTGATACAGTGACTTCAAACAACAACTGCTTGAGCACAATGATGAAGTGTGTAGCGGTAAGCTTTTGGCTTAGCTGCCCCAATAATTTGCAGCTTAACATCTGATCATTACTATTCTTCAATTTATTTATTTCACCTTATCATAATGTTAATTTGTATTTCTAGCCCCTTATATTTGAAAATTTTGACTGGTTACGACATTTTCTTTTTAAAGCTTGGTGCAGTTGAGTTCCTAAGCAAACCACTTTCTGAGGAAAAACTCAGGAATATCTGGCAGCATGTTGTTCACAAGGTTTGTTGGTAGAGGCAGTTTCTGTTGGCATTTACCATTACCATGTTATGAGCATAAAAGTTTATAAATATGGTTATATTGAACAGGCATTCAACACTGGGACTAGTGTCATGCCTAAGTCACTAGAACCTGTCGAAGAGTCGGTGGTAGTGCAGCTTCAAACAGATGGTGAGGAGCATGAAAGTGTAAGTTTAGAGGGGTCTAGGTTCGGTGATGATGGCCATGAACAATCTGCAGGAAGTGACAAGTACCCAGCTCCTTCAACTCCACAATTAAAACATGGGGCAAGGTTAATGGACGATGGAGATTGCCAAGAACAAACTAATTGTTCAACAGAAAAGGAAAGTGAGGACCATGATGGGGAATCTAAATTTGTCGATACTACATGTGGGGTTTTGAATGTTAAAGGTACTTGTCAACCAGGAAAACCTGAAAAGGCTCTGAAAATGGTGGATGAGAACCTTGGAAATGATTCCAAGAGTGAGAAAGTTGCTTCTCCACTTGTACATGATAGTGTTCTCGGCAACAGTAAAGTTGATACTATATCTCCAATTAAAGCAGGGGTTCATGGTCATTCCCGTCAAATCAAAACTAAGAAGGTGAATTAAGTTGCTATATGACTATTAGTTCTTGTCATGCTTCCAATACAATCCCTTTTCCTCCAGTTGCAAAAAGGTCATGAACACAATTATCTGCAAAAATATTTTTAGCAAATTTGCTTATGCATTCAATGTTAGTGATATCACACAGCCAGGATACATCCCAACATTTTAGCATGAGTTCCATCATATGCCCCATGTTCATGAAGTGATAAAGAAATTTTATAATAAAATTCTCCATCCTCTACCATTGTTTTAAACATGTTTGGCAAGAAAATAATTCTGAATAGCATATATTGTTTATGTTTGTTACTTAAACTTTCTCTTTTATTTTGCATACAAGATTATCCATTTTTATGAAATTTGGTTTTAGATAGCAAGTTATTTGCTGGTTTTGATTGTCTGAATACAGTTTAACACATCAGCTTTGGTTGCAGGTGGACTGGACACATCAGCTGCACAAGAAGTTTGTGAAGGCAGTGGAACAATTGGGGGTTGATCAGGCAATTCCTTCTCGGATACTGGAGCTGATGAATGTGGATGGCTTGACTAGGCATAATGTGGCAAGTCATCTTCAGGTCGTCATTTAGTTTGCTGGTTATACCCTTTTTGGTTTCTTTTTCAACACTGCTAGTAGGATGACTATTTCAACGCTTAATCCAGTTGTTTTAAAAAGCCATATGCATGTATCTCTTAGATAAGCAGGATTCATTAACTGTTTGTAATACAGAAATATAGAATGCATAGGAGGCTAATCTTGCCGAAGGAAGATCGGGTACAAAGACCAGTTATGGCCTTCCCTCCGTATTATTCTAACTGCACTGCATCACCAGCTCCTTTGTATCCTATCTGGGGGCAATATGGCAGCCAACCAGCCAGTATGCAGGCTTGGGGCCCACCTAGCTATCCCGTGTGGCATCCTACTGAAAGTTGGCACTGGAAGCCATATCATAGGGTAATCATTAATTATCCTCTTTAGCATTTGAACCGAAGCAGGATATATTTTTCCCCTTTATTGCAGTGATATTGATTCATGGTCTTAAATACAGAGTTTTGAATGCAGTTTAACGTGCAAAAAATTACTTGATGTTCCAGATACCTGCAGATGCGTGGGGTTGCCCGGTGCTGCCAGCTCCTCAAAGTCCTTGTATTTCTTACTCTCAAGTGAGTGTCAATAAAATGAAGTGGAATGTTATTCTGTGTGTTAATTGTTGATTACTAAGTAACTTTTCTTTTTGCCTCCGTTGTTTTAATATGTGTGTGTGTGTGTGTTGTTTTTTCGTCTAACTGCAGAATATACCTGGATGGCACAATTCTAATGCAGTTAATTATGATGCTAGCAAGTCACAGAATTCCTTTGAATATCATCCGGTAAAGCAAACTTTTCCTCTTAACTCCGTACTGCTAGATCTTAGAGATAGTAGGATCTAGGGCATCACATCCTAAAATCACGTTAGCTTATGGCTTATACAGACCAAATCATTATGAACTAAAATTTGCACTGTACAGAAAGCAGGTTATCTGGACTATGAGTTCTTCTACTAATGTTGATGTAAGAGTTTTAACTAAAGCTTGCACAATATATTTCTAAACTTTGGTGTCTTAAGGGTAATTCTTTGCAGAGTTTAGCTATGCACTTGAGTTAGATTTACTTTGAAAATCCTTACTTCATAATAAAAAATGTGAGAATCTCAAAGCAAATCGAATGGGCAAACCTGTTTTAATTGATTTGCACCATATGTTTGTTGACTGATGCACACGGGCTAAATGTTGTTGTCTGAAGGAGAGTGTTTATGCTTAAAAGTCCAAATTGCCACGGAATTTTCTAATTTGGTTCCTTTGCTGTCGTGATATAATGCTGTTGTAGATGGAGTGATACAAAGAAATGGAAGTATATAGAGCCAATTTCATTTATTGATATACATCTAAAGTTTCTCTCTCTACCTAACTGCATCCGGTAAATTATTTACTATAGAGGATTTGAGCTCAAAATTTTCCTGATACTTTTATGGTCCATACGTGCAGGCAGAAGATGTTGTTGACATGGTGGTGAAGGAGGCAATAAGTAAGCCATGGCTACCAATGCCTTTAGGCCTCAAACCTCCTTCCATTGATTGTGTGTTATCAGAGCTTTCTAGGCAGGGCATTTTGACCATTCCTCCTTGCTCCAGGCATGCTAAACCAGAACCATAACAAGAACCCAAACCACACTGACCTCCCGTGGGAGACCACACGTCTCTTACGAGCAGCCAGTGCCCCTAAGATAAACTACATAGCAACCCTCTGGTACATGCCAATGAGATCAACACACTGCTATAATTTATTTTTCGAGGAAACACTATTTCGGTTGTCCACAGAGTTGCACTTTTAATTTTGCTATCATAGGTCATATCTTCTAAATTAATCTCTCAAGTATTCCCATGGTCTCAATCTCATTTCTTCCAGATTTTCTCTAACAAAAAATTATGCCAAACCTAAACAGATTGCTTACTTCAAGTCAACAGTGCCAAATTAACTATTTAAGTGTCCTAGCCGACCATCTCTGTTGGTTTGGCACTGATTTTTAGTCGAAAATAAGAGACAACAACATTGAAAGCATTGGAATGATTGAGGGATCAAATTAAGATATGATTTATGACGAATAGCATTGAAATAACACATACCTATCAGCAATCAAGATAAGGTTTTCCTCCTGTTCTTTTCACCCTCAATCTGTCCGAATTCAACTAGAAGATTAGTTGGAATTGTTGGACCACTTACACACTGCCGACCGCTTATTGATGCATCTATCCGTAGCACTTTCGGTGCAGTACAGCCAGTAGGCGACGCGGTTGGTGAGTAGTGGCCATGTAATAAATGATTGATACTTTGTGCTAACTTTTCTGGTTGTAAAGAGATAGATTTGTAGATAGGGAGATGCTATTCTTGATGATGCTCTGGTCGGGTTTGTGCGTTGTAAATGCCCAACCTTTTTGGGGCACAAAGTCTGTTTCTGATTGCTGGAATGGATCCTTTTTTTGGAGTTGTTGGGTGGTGGTGTCTGTTGTAAACTTATAATAATGGAATCCATAATGTTGCTATGTGTAGTTTTCTTTGTGAATAAATAAACATGGGTCTACTATCAACGGGGAAAGCCAAACTAATAATGCCCCATTTGGTACGCGGAATTAATTTTGATAGAATTGGAAGTGGAACTGGAAGTAGAAGTAAGATTAAACGTATGTTTGGTATGTAGGAAGAAATGAGATATTATTTTAATTTAATATTTATATTTATAATGTAAAATACTAATATACCCTTCTTAAAATAAGATGGACGCTCTCAAACTCGCATAGGCGATAGCCCCTCACACCCCTGACTCGGTGACTCCCTCAGTATCAGCGGCGGAAGTGCAGCCACAGTCCTCACACTCACTCCCTCAGCGTCTCAGTGGTAGCGGCGTCCACTCCTCTGGTCTAGCCTCCCTCCTGCTCCTTCAACATAGCGCCTCCATCTTCGACCTCCTCTCAAGTCTCAGCAACGGCCAGTGTCAGTGTCTCACCCTTGCCCTTGCCGTACGCTCTCATCCCCTGCTTTCCAGACTCTCCTTCTCGACTTCTCCTTCAGTCCTTCCTGGGTTTAGGCAAATCTTCACTCTCCTCTCCAGACTCTCCTCTCAGTCTCAGATCACCAGCTTCATCGAGGTATCAGTTGAGTATGAACATATGATCTTGATTTTATCTTTTGAATGAAATTTTGTGTGATAGATCTAGCCCGTTGCCATCACAGATCTCACCCTTTGTCATCGTCTACCTCTTATGATCGCAGATCTGGAGACGTGGAGGGAGAGGAGAGAGCGCTGAGACAGCTGTGTTAGGGGCCTTTATCGCCTTCGCTAGATCGTTATCGTCATCGCCGCCGTCCTCCGTCACCTTAGCCGCTGCCTTCACCGGAGAAGAAGACGTTCATCACCTAGCTGGCGAAGATGATCAGAAATGAGAAGGGCATAATATTGGGTTCCATGGAACTAACCCAGTTCCATGGGTGGAGGGTTGGAAGTGGGTTTCATCATTTTTTATGGAACTGGGTTCTCTAAGAATTGATTTCCAACGTATCAAACAACCATATTTTTCACTTCTCACCCCAATTCTATTTCCAACCTTTCACTTCCATGCTACCAAATGGGGCATAATTGATTTTGCTTGGTGCTATATGAAGATGCTTTTTTATTTTTCTATATTGATAAATATAATCTTTCCTCTTCAACTTTGTTCCCATTTTAATGTTGATTCCTCAAGTTTCAAGTAAGGAACAATGTTTTAAGGGGAATAAAACTCGAGGGACCAATATTTTTATGTGGTTAAATTTTATCAATGTTTTAAAGGGAGTGAAACCTGAAGAAACAAAGTGAAAATGAGGGTAAATTTGATGAATTCTTAGCATTAACCATTTTTATGTCAATTGTGAGGCCTGATGAGTAATAGTCAAGTAGACATATTTACATATTTACTTAGTAGGCTGCCTTTGTTTGATTTCTTTAAAATGAGTAATGACGATTTAATTACTTTCTTTAAAATTCTAATTATATATGGAGTCTAGTTAGGTGTGCATTGCTAATTTGTTGTTCATATAAATAACAAATACAGGCATTAGATCTGAATAGATATATACATTACAACAGTTTTTAGATAATATCAGTGTAATTCTTTTAATTTTAGAAAGGGTATCATTGATGTGACAACATCATTGATGTAATTTGTTTTTTTTTTTTGTGTTCAGAAAAATCATTAGTGTATTTTGATCATCCAGTCTTGGTGCACCAACGTATGGGTGAAAGCTTTTAGGGACGATCCAGAAAAAAGATATTTAAAATTGTAAAAAAATTAATCATAGTTTTGAATTTCTATAAAATTAAATTAATACATTGAACCAAAATGTTAGAAAAAAATCACATTGCTCTCGAATTAAACAGAAAATAAGGATTTCATTGTCATGTGAATGAGATTTCAAAATCAATCTATAGTAGTATCATTCTCTACTCCATTTTTATTATTCCTTATTTTATTATTATTAACAGAGTTAATTCAAATGAGTTATATAAGAGTATCCTCTTCTTCTCCCTCGAGCTTCTCCATATTTTGACACCTGTCTTTATCTTTAGATTTATGCTTCTATGCTTGTCCGTGGTTGTTAAATCTAAAGCTAAAAACAGGTGTCAAACATATGGAGAAGCACGAGGGAAAAGCTAAAGGATACGCTGATTAAAAAAAAAAAAAGAAGAGGATACACTGATTAGAGATTAGCTCTGTTTATGAATATCAAGAAACAAAAAATTGGACCGGACTAGCTGACTTGAACATGAAACCGATGAACTTGTGTTAGAATAATGAGTTTAGTTAAAGTGGTTAATGTTAATCACTTAGTTAATGACCTAAAAATATATATAAAGGCTCATAGTGAATTAGTTTTGTGTGTGATTGTATAATCATCACTAAAGAGTGAGAGAATGAAGAATCCTCACCAATGTGTAAGGAATGGGAGGATAACTTGAATCTCCCACTTCAAGAGTCCCCAAAATGGGGTTAGTTCATCACCCTCAAGATAGGGAAGATTAGTGTTGTAAACCAAAATGATTTATGTAATACATTGAATTTTCTTCTTCCATTTCTACTTCTCTAATGTTCAACAACTCGTCCATGTTTTGATCCAATTCAAGTGTTGAGCTAGGGCAGGGTTGAATTGGATCAACCCGGTTAACATGCCGGTTTTGGTGGGTTGGCCAAATTTTTTTTAAGTATGGTTGGCTATCTCGTCTATTTTATGCTCCCTACATCTATCGCATTCTCTCTCTCGTTTTCTCTCTGGCATTCCTGGGTACAGTGCGTTGAAGCTCTCTCTACAGATAAGTATCATAGTTTCATCTTCAACCATATCTGGTATACATACTTAATCCCTTTTGCCTATTTCTCCAACGTTTGTTCATCAACAAGAAGGCAAGTGAATAGGAAGGGAAGAGAGAAACTAAAAAGTTTGAAAACCAAAAAATAAAAAATAAAAAGTACACAATGAAAAAGACTAAAGTGAGAAGAAGGAGATGTTTGGTGAAAAAAAAAGAACGAAACGTGTGGACCTAATGTCTTAAATCTTAATGAGTGTTTGTTAGTTTGTCATGGAAAGAGAGGTTGAGAGTTATATGAACGATGGATGTGTTGTACATAGAAAAATATTTTAGGGTGACTCTCATTTCATGAGTACTAACTATTTAAATAACCCAAAATAAATTAACATATAAAATTAGTGAAAGCAATAAAAGTGTAAGGATATTTGTATTTTAATATTATCAATTAAATGTTACTATTTTAATATAGTCGGTTTGATTTCGATATAATCTATTAATCCTTGAACCCCTATCCCAACCAGCTCAATGCTCGGTTCGATTTTTTGAATATGATGAATACAACTTACTAGGGAATGACAAATAATGGAATAAAGAATGACAAAGATAGAGTAGAAAATAACAATAATGGAGATTGGTTTTAAAGGCTTAATCAAATGTACTTTGCAATTTATTGAAATAAAGTCCTAATTTTTAAAGTCCTAATTTTTAGTTTAACTTGAGGCAATCTAACCTTTTTTTCTTAGCATTTTGAAATCCCTATTGTATCTTTATTTGAGATTATAGAAATTGAAACCTTCAATTGTTCTTTTATAATTTTAAAAGTTTTCTTTTTTCCGAGATTCTCCCTTTTAGTTATTTGTTTTTGTTTTTCTTGTCTAGATCATTGTGAAAGATCAATATTTAGTGATAAACTAACAACCGTAAGTTTAAATCCCGGTATTAATGTGAGGATTTTATTGATGGACATTCTGTAAGTATATTTGTAAGTATTTTATAAACATAAAAGTATGCCTTATTTCTCATGAATCATTATCCAACTTATCTTAGCTTTTCGTTGCACAGTAAAGGATCGGATATAGGCCATACTTGGCAATGATTACGAGGAGATCAAATGCATGTTCAACAGTGTTTTTCTGTAAAATCAGATAATCTTCTTTATATATTTACTTTGACTTGCGTAAGAGTATTTTTATACCGCATTCTCAAATAGGCCCATAATCAGAAAAGAAAAGCTCTCGAAGGGAATCTTGTGATGGAAAAATCTTGGGTCATTGCAGAAATATTCGGTCCTAAAGGAAAGAAAAGCCCGAATAAGATAGTTATATGAGCCCAACTTGTTCGGCCCAAATTTTTGATTTTGGGTCTAGAAGTCTAGGCCCAACAAATTGTGACAGAACTATTCTCCTCCAGTGAGCTGGCAAGTTCGTAGCTAATCCGCGGCCTTAGACAGGTAGCTGTAACTGTTATCGTTGAAGGTTCGTTATAAATGAGATGCCTCCAACAAGGGGAACGTGGCACGTATTCACGCCAAAGTATTATAAGTGGGTCCCACATTATGTCCTTTTTTTTTTTTTTGCCCAACCCCCGCACCTGTTCTATCCCTTGGATTGACTGTTGTTTGTCTGTCCCGTAATAAATCAAGATTCGTTTCTAAGTGTTTTAAAAATAATTTTACCGATTTTAAAATAAAATCTAAGTTGTTAGAATAAATTTTGTGGATTCTAAAGCACAACCTATATTTTAATATGTGATTGTGTTTAAAAGTTATTGGCTTTTACGAATTTTGATGTAAAAAGTAGGTATAAAAGAGGAAAGAAAAAAGAAAAGTAAAAAAAAAAAGAAAATGTATTAGGAGAGAGAGTGTGATTTGACAAAAAAATGATTTTTCAAAACCTAGGTTTCAAACCAAGATTTTGTATCGATGAAAAATGTGAGTACTTAAATAAAAGTTAGATTTTAGGCTAAAATATAGGTTTCGAAACCAAATTTAGATTTTAGAAAGAAAAATCAAACAAACTCTAAATAAACAACTATCTATTATTCTTAATGTTTCTATTAAAATCTTAAAGAAATTAAATACACCATATAATATTATTATTTTTCTTTAAATTAATTTATTTTACTTATAAACTGATATATCATATAATTATATATATAAATAAATATTTTTAAGTCGGGGTTTCAACTTTCTTAATCTCTCCAATAAAAATCAATTGACTCTTATATTAAGTATAAAATGTAAAATAAATTTATCATTTTTTCTAAATTCACCTTCTGATTTATATTTAAATAATGTGTTTAATTACTTTGATTTTAGTAAAGAAGTTAAATGTAGTAATTTAAAAGAATCATTTCAATTGTTTGCAAAATCCATTAGAACAGGTTTCGATTTCAATTTATATATTAGGTTCAATAATATTTTAGGGCAACAAAAATTGAAGACACCCGATCCCACCACCGTGACACCGTCCCTCCAGTAATGACATTTCCTTTTTCGCGGGTAATTAAACTAATGAAATTATTTTATCATATCCATGCCCATAGATTAGTTTCATTTTTATTCTTTCTTGAAAAAGGAATGAATAGAACTGAATCTAACCATCCAAAGGGAAATAATTTTTGGCGAAATTAACATTAGATTTCAAGGGTTTGTTTGACATCATGGCCGGAAACTTAGGTTTTACCCTAAAATTTAAGTTTTGTCTAAATACTCACATTTTTCAGAAAAACTATTTTGGAGATAAAACTTAGATTTTAAAAATCTATTTTTTTTATCAAATCACATTCTCTTGTTCATAATAAATTTTCTCTTTCTTTTTTTTACTTTTTCTTTACTCTTTTCTACTTACTTTTTGCCTCAAAATCCATAAAAGAAATTCTTACCATAACTTCCAAAACACAATCACCTTTTCAAAACCTAGGTTTTACTTCAGAATCTGTAAAAATTTTTATCCCAAAATCTATTATCCAAAATGTAGTTTTTACCTTAAACTTCGTAAAAGTTATTTTCTATCGTAACGTCAAATTAACTCTAATTTAAACTCAAATATAAATACAGAGAGCTGCACACAATTACTGAATTAAGTCTAATAATGTTTCAATCACATTCAGATAATAAAAAAAAAAGCAATTTAACCTTATTACCTGAGTGCCTAACCACGCAAATACCTAATCAAAACTCAAACAGTGTCATCATACTGTTGGCCCATTAAGAGCCATGGTATTGAGTATGGACCCACCTCTTTCTCGGGGGTTACAATGCATATCCTTCTGAATTTACGTAATTGACCCTGGGGGCTTGAAACTGAAGCTGGGTCTGGGATGGTGTGATTTCTCTCGAAAGGAAGCAAGGAACCTCGCAAGTCGTATACGATATCGCTGGAAGTCATCAATCGTTCCTGTAAGTTCTTATAGCTTCTATCTATGTCCAAGCTCTAGTTGATGCCTTCAATCCTGTTTCAACCTTTGGAAGCTTAGCTGTGTTCCTCAAAAAATTTACTTTCTACTGGTTAGTTGATTTATATCTGTTACTTGAATTGCTCATCTAAATTTTCTGAGATGGAGTTAGTTGAAAATTCTGGTTAATTGCATTCAGGCATATTTCATTTTCTTCTTCGGTCCGTCAGGAGGTTATGGGAAAGAGGATATCTTTGGACTATTGTCTGAATTATTGATCATCGCTTTCAATATTGGATGTCCCTCCCATCCTTTCGGATTCTCTTAAAATTGTTAAGACAAAATAAGATTAAGGATTTCCATTTATTTTCTTTTATATGCGCTCGAAAGATTTTCCTTCAAAAGATTTGGGAGATTAAGTTAACACGTAAATTCGACGATGAAGTTACCATTCCTATCTGTCATTTCAGGAAGGTGCAAGAAGCATAATTTAGCATATCTGTTGCATTCCAATCCTGATAATGGGACTCATTCTTTCTCTGATCGATCAGTTTTAAGAATTTGCGGGTTTCTGCAGAAAATATTGGAGACATTTCGAACATTGGCCTCCAGTTTGAATTTTGATCGATTTATTAAATTGAAGTACAAAAAGTTGGTAGAAGATGGCGTGTAGGGGCTTCTGGGCTTGTCTTTTGAAGCTTCTGAACTTACTAATGACCCTTGCTGGTCTGGCCATGGTGGGCTATGGAATATATCTACTGGTTGAATATGAAAGAGCTTCTGATGAACCTGCTGTTTCTCCTTCCAGTTATGATCAAACTGTAATTCACTTTGGCCGACCCATCCTCACGGCCGTGTCACTATCAGATAATATCAGCTTGCCTAACGCTTGGTATGAATGCTGCTGTTGTTAACTGTAGTAAAATTGACAAAGTAAATGTTTTTAACATATTTTATTGCATTGCTTTTGGCTGTGATATCTAGTGAAATCATTTTATGAAGACAGATTTCTTATTTATTTATCCTGGGTCAATCTTCCCATGTATATGCAAGCCATAACTATGAAAAGTAAATCATACTTCATTGAGGAGCACTGATCCCATCTTCCTTTAGAATGCTTTTTAGTAACTTGCAATGGAGACTCCATGCCAGGAGTACACAAGTTTTTACAACCAGTGTCTTGAATGAGCTTTTGGGACATGGTCTGTATCTTGGATATTTTATGCCATGTTCTAGTTGGTCAAGTTTAGGTTACAGTTGCAAAGTTAAATTTTACTGTGTGATTAATTGATTAAGGTATGTAATGATTGAAACCTTGGTAAGTTAAGATTAGGTCTGGTTATGGTTCATTGTTTGTTATGACGGGTGCACTAACGGTTTTTCTTTCTAGTGGTACAGAAAATTAACTTCAATTTATTTTCTTTGTGCATTTTAATAATATGCTAACTTGTTAAGTATTATGAAAATTTCAACTAACCATTATTTCTTCCCCATGTTGGTTTCTGAGCAACTGATATTAATGTGCAATTTAATGGACCTGTGTTGCCTGATCCTTTCTGCTTTTTTAAGGATTAAGGCCTAATGTTGCTCTTAAGTTTTTGCGTAAGAGCCGTGGGTATCCGAAAGTTTTTGTTGGATCAATATTTGTCCCAAAAGTGTTAGAAAAGGAGTAAACTTGCCCTAACCATGAAAAAGCTATTATTGGCTGTTAACATTTTTAACAGCTAGGGGTGAGATTGCTCCTTGTTTAACACTTCTAGGGCAGTATTGATCTAACAAAAACTTTCAGATACCTACAGCCCCTACACAAAAATTTTTGGGATAAAATTGGATTTTAACGCTTTTTTAAATTTTATTTGCCACTTAACAGACTACATTGGTGCCATCAACTTCCATATTTTGCCTTTTCTAATAAAATTTTGTTTCGCACTCATATGGCTAATACTTACCAAATTCTGATAGCTTTACAAGATGAAGTTGCCGAAGTTCCGCTAATGTTGGCATAGCATGTATGAAACTAATTGTGTACTTCATGTTTGGCAGGTTTATTTACTTATTCATTGCCGTTGGAGCAATTCTCTTTGTCGTTTCTTGTTTTGGTTGTATTGGGATTGCGATAAGGAATGGATGCTGCCTCTGTTGTGTATCCTTGTTGAATGTCTTCTGCAATTATGCTATGGCCAAAAGTATTTGATAGTTAAATATTATGCTGCCCATATATATATATATATATATATATATATATGGGTTCAAAAGTTTTGTTTCCATTTTGCTTTCTTTCCTTTGGTGTGTATGTGCACATGCATGTAACAAGTATCACAAGTAGTTTCCTTAATCCAACAAAGTATTCAATTTTGGTGGTATTGCTGATCCTAGTGGAGCTTGGTTGTGCTGCCTTTATATACTTTGATAAAAGCTGGGAAAAAGTAAGCCTTGTGTTATCATTTATGGTCTGAAATTTAAGATGATATGGTTATCATCTTATTATTATGTTTCTTACAGGAAATTCCAGCTGACAAAACTGGTGATTTTGATATGATATATAAATTCCTGAAAGAGAACTGGAATATTGTGAAATGGGTTGCTCTTGGAATTGTAATATTTGAGGTAAGTAAAAAATGGTATGATTGGCATGTGGAAGAAAGGCTTTTGTTTTGGGCGTGAATATCTTTTGCTGCATTCACTCATACACCCTTTGAGAAGAGAAGCAAAGACTTAATGCGGCATATCTAATTTCAACTTTTATTCTGGAGTTGTGTGTGCTTGTGATGAGTGTGTTTCTTTGTTTGTTTAAGATCTGTAATTTGTGAAATTGTTATCACATACTTTGCAAAAACTAGTCCTATGTTGTGGAGTTGTGTGTGTTTGTGGTTGTGATGAGTATTTTTTTTTTTTTGGTGGCAGAGTATAATTTTCTTTGCCTGTTTAAGATCTATAATTGGTGAAATTCTTATCGTATACTTTGTAAAAACTATTCGTGTGTTGTGGAGTTGTGCATGTTTGTGGATGTGATGGGTGCATTTTTTTTTTGTCTGTTTAAGATCTGTAATTGGTGAAATTTTTATCACATGCTTTGCAAAAACTATTTTGCAATTGCAGGCCCTTCTTTTCTTGTTAGCCCTTATTGTTAGGGCTGCAAACAGGCCAGCAGATTATGACAGTGATGATGAACTCATTAATCCAAGGAACCAAATGCGGCAGCCACTGATAAACAGAACACCAGGCCCAACAACAGGTGCACCAGTTCCTGGTGCAATTGACCAGCGTCCTAGCAGGACTGATGCATGGAGTACTAGGATGAGGGAAAAGGTGCAATAGCTTTCTCTGCATTTCACTTGAAACTTTTCGCTTATAAACTATCCTCATGACATCAGTTATTCAAGGGGGGTTCAGATATGATTTTGCTGTCTATCATCGTTGCCTCTTGTTTTGTTATGTTGTGTCTACTTTCTACATCTGATTTTAATGTTGTTCTTGGTCCAGTATGGGCTTGATACGTCGGAATTTACATACAACCCATCTGAGGCTCATAGGCAAGGAAACTCACAGCCAAATGAAGAAAGGAAACGCTGCACCATCATGTAATCATTTAGTGAATTGTTGCACAAACCCTTGTCAGGTTGACTTCCAAGGCATTGAAACTGGAATCCTGTGAGAAAAGTGGCCTTTTGTTAAGTTTGTGTACAACTCTCATTTTTCTTTCTGGATCCTTTTATATTATATCACATGTCAGCTGTATCTCCGTTTTGTTGTGTACTGTACTAATATCCGTTAAGACTTGTGGCATTGCTTGTGTAGTCAGTATAGTGATGAAGTCTCCAAGGTGCATACGCTTTCATTCATCTTCTTCCTTTTGTTCTGCTGTTTTTTTCCCGGTTTTTGTTGTGGGTGTCCAGTCTTGTTGGAGTCCTGTACTGTTGCTCCCAACAACTGGAAATCACTAATCTGACTGTTGATTTTCTTGTATCTAAATTTTATACTGTCGATTTTCTTACAGTGTCTAAATTTGTTGATGAAAATTAGTAGTTGGAATCATTTTTTTTTTGGTATAACAATTATTTCATTCACAGATAAACGCAGAAATGTTATTATGGCACCTTACAAACATCTCTCGCTTCTGATTCATGAATGACTTAATTTTTATTGCTCTAATTCACACACCTATTATACCATTTATAGAAGGTTTGAACTCACAGCTTCATGCTTATGAAAACCCTGAATAAGGTAATTGAGATCATTTGAGTCATATGAACCTGGTTACTAATGGTTTAGTACCATACTATTGTAAAAGTATATAAAACGGGTTAAAAAAGGAGCTCAAGAAAAGTGCTCATGAGCATTGCGCAATAGTAAATTGGAGTTATGAGCACAGAATCACATCAAGAGAGCTCATTCACAATGCTATAATCTTCTGATGGAGTATGTAACCAAGAACAAATTCAGACACCAAATTCTGATGGGTAGGGAAGGTTATAAGAGGGATGGGAAGGTTATGGGTTTTGTTTGGTTGGAAGAGAGGTAAGAGGAGGAGAGGTTTCTTATTTGGTTCAAGAAGTGAGGGAAGGGAAGCACATTTGAAATTGTCAAATATACCCTTATCTCTTTATTTAAATTTGTTCTTCTTCTTTTATTATATTGATTCATATCTTAATTATTATTTCTCAATTTTTACCTTTCGAATCTCAAAAACATATTATCTCATTTTTATATGCATTTTAAATCATGATTTTTATAAAATTAGAAAAGTGAGTTGGATAAAAAATAATAACATTGACACGTCAACTATATGAAAAAGATAAGTGCATTATCTAAAAAAATAAAATATCGTACGGTATATGATTTATCAAAATGTATGACGCTAGCATGGGAAGATACAACGATCTTGAAATTGTAAAAACTTAATTAAGAAAAATCAATAAAGAATAAATAATGTAGTCTAAGAGATAAAGAAAAAATTCACTCTCTCTTGTTGCATATCATGGTTGGAGAAAAAGAGAGAAAATTGAGTTTTAGTTAGTGTGAAGGATAAAAATGTAATATACGCAATTTAATCTAGATTGCAACAAATTTTCTCGGCATCTTTGGGAAAACTTTCTTCCAATACAAGTTAAGATAAAAAGTATATCGAAATCCGTAAAAAATCATCTCGAAATATGTAGACGTATTTCTTCTAACAGATTCCTAAACAGACTATGCATCCAATGATACAGTGTTCGTGCCTAGCATACCTCCTCGATGTTTATGAATATTCCTTCATCCAAACGTAGCTTACCCTCTAATGTTAAGAAAAAAGGTAAATTCGATTTTTTTTAAGTAAAATGGTAAATTCGAGTTACAAGAACAAACGATACGAGGGTGCTTAACCCAATGGGCCGTCGTTCTCGGCGGTATTTTATTTGGACCATGTGCCGACACTGGGGTGGCTAAGGTGATACATACAAACATGTAGACGATTAATAAATTCAAAGTTTCCTTCCAAAATCTAAAGCTGGTTTTCTTAAAAAAAACAGTTATTTATCCATTATATAATCAAATTTCCTTATCCTCTTAAATAATTTTCTAATTATTTAATTCTTTAAAAAATATTTGTAACTCTCTTTTTCCTGGATCGTTTTAATTAAGAAAATTAGAATCTAAACTTGAATTAATTTATTTTAGAAGACTAGACTGTGGAGAATAATTTTGAAAAATTATATCTGATAAATTTAATTATGAAAATTATATAATGCTAATTGTTGATAATGGGTTTGACAATTTTTAATTGGGTTAAACATTAACCCTTCAAACTTTTATCCATTCTATATTTTTATTATAGTATAATATTAAATGATGAGTAAGACACTAAGACATAAGGAAGAGATTATTATAAGGAATTGTATTAATATATAATGTGTTTATTTGTTGGGTGATTTAGCAAATGCGAAAAAAAAGTTAAATATTGTTTTCTTCTCATGCATATTTGTATTAGCAATGTTTCGTCTAAACTGAACACAAACCATTCACAGATGCAAATAAGACATGCTATCTTGCTACAAAGATTTATATTGATTTTGAATGACTTTTTTTATTATCATTAGCTTTTACATATTTGTGATATTTTATATGTGAGTTACCTAAACAACTTTATACTTAAAACTAATCCATTTCAAGGTTTAAAAATTAGAACATAAAAGTTTTCATCCCTCTTATTAAATATGTTTTCAAATTCGAACTTGTATTTTTCTCTTTATGAAATGAAACTGTTTATCACGTCAATTCAATAATTTATTGGTTATTTGTGGTACTAAAATAGTGCGTTTTTTTTTCTTTTGATGATATTTTTAAAAAATAAAATAAAATAGATTAATTTTAGATTTCTTGAAAACTTAAAAATATAAAATTTTATCATTTCATCCTTGTAATATAGTAAAATATTTTTCATTTGATATATGATAAAATTGAAGGCTGAATTGTATAAAATCCCTTTTATTCTAAGTCAATTGCAGATAACCTATGACCTTTTAAAGCTTAAATTTATTTCTCTAATTTTAAGCGCTTACTTGGAAACCCCAAAAGTGTCTTAAAAAAATATTTTTACATAAATTGAAATAAAATTCTTTTCACATACTTAGTTGAAACGTTTCAATAAAATCATTTAAAATAAAATAATACGAATATAACAATAAGTTAACTGCATGAGTTATGATAAAAAATAAAAAGTTAGGGGTTTAAATTTAAATTTTTAAATTATTAGGGACGCTATTTGCATCTGAGCAAAGTTCAGGGTTTTTGTATAATTAAACCTAAAAAAATTTAAAAATGATTAAAATGTTGAAGTATATTACAAGGAAAGTCACGGCACCAAGCTCCAAGCGGCTAAAGCCGATTTATATCATCACCTGTTCTCTGAGAATGACCTGGGATATGTCCTTACTGGAGATACGTGGGATACCAGATCTCGTGCATATAGTGATGTTCATCATGCTGAGAGGTTTCAATCCTAAACAAATTAATGTAACTTCTATTTTGCTTTTGGCTTCACGTATGGATGTGGATGTATATATGGTGGAGGCCGGTGATTTGAACAAGCTAATGTACGTTCGTATCCGAAATCAAGAACAGAGAGAGATATGAAACGAAATTCTGACTCAATGATGGTTACTGAACGCCAATGGTGCCTTGTTAGTGCTCAAAAGCACTGTCCATCTATCCATCCATCCATCATGCCTTCGATCTGTCATTGTTCGTTATAGTTCCCTCATCTTTAGGAGTTACTATCTCAGTGATACGGGAGTTTTTTTTGGTCAGTTTTTGAGTTCTTCATCCCTATCAAGATCGAAGGCTTAGGTCATATTATCGATTGATCTTTTTAATCAAAGACCTAGATCATGAATGATATGATACGTTGTTGATCATGCCTCCGATCGATTGTTGCTGCTTATTGAGCCCTCAATGCGATAATTAATTCTCGAACATTTTAGGATGATAGTCTCTGATGGAATATTGTATCAATTTATTAGGTGGAGATCATGAATCTCTCAAATCACAAAGAACCTTGAGCAGGGAAAAAAGCGTTATGGATTTTAACTCTCACAATGTCAAGGCTCATCATGCGCGCCTCTCTCTCCATTCTCACGTAATTCACCTCTTCCACGGATTTAATATTGCTTTATCTTTGCGGTTATACTGTGACCTGTTTTCGATTCGAACTCAGATCTTTGCCTCTTTGTTTGACGTCAATTAAATGAGATTGGATGCTTTTGCAGTCGAAAATTTATGAATCTTACATTCGCAAATAGTGCGCTAGCTGCGTCTCCACTTTCCGTCTGTGGTCCCTCGTTCGTCATCCTTTATTGAGTTTGTCGATTTCCGCAAAATGGTATGGATAAAGGTATTGCATTACATGAATCTGCATTTGCACAGAAAAGAGAATACGATCGAACTATCTACCCATTAACTCATTGCAAATTGCTTTACAGCTGTCCTTGATATTATTCTCTTCTGTGGATATGAAGCCACATTAGATTTTAAATGATCCTGTGTAAATATATCCGTATCAGGACCAACAAGGCTGGACGGAACATGGTTCAAAAAACCGGACCGGACAACGAACCGGTCGAGACACTGGATCAAGGGTCAGAGGTCGAACCGGGGTCGAACCGGGGGTTGACCCGGGGGTCGACCCGGCTATATAAAAAATTAAAAATATTACAAATTAATTCGTAACAACAATCTATGCATTAGGAATCCAAATATCCATGTACTAATCAAAGTTCTAACATTTTAATACATATATTAAAAGTTCA
>JANTPZ010001961.1:0-22858 GCA_025593235.1 Vachellia pachyceras | reverse complement strand
GGTTGAAGAGGCAATTTCTTCCGATGCTGTGCTGAAGGGGCTTGCGTTGAAGGCGAAGCATATTGCGGAAGCAGCCCTGTTTCTTGCTTCTGATGATTCTGCTTACATCAATGGACAAAACTTGGTCGTTGATGGTGGCTTCTCAGTGGTCAAGGGTAATTTTCCCGTTACCGATAAGTAGGGTGACTATTTTGCCATCTTATTGGTGCCTTATGTGTTTTTAAATAACTACATGTTACTCAGTTACTATTACATTGTAATGAATGAGAAACATCAAATAATGTGTCCGTTTAGGAACGCGGTAAAGAAGTGCTTTTACGCAAGTCGAGGTGAACATGTGAAGGAGATTATCTCGTTTTGCAGAAAAACACTGTTGAACGTGCGTTTGACTTTTCCGAATGATCCGCCAAACAAGCCCAATATATATACTTTGTTGACTAATTAATATATGTCCCTTTGACAATTGTCTCCTTTACTGTCCTTTGAGTTACTAGTTAGTTAGGAGCAATCTACCATAATTTGCCAGTTGAAATCCAGTCGACACAGCGCGCTTTTTCTTCTTTTAATTTTTTAAGACCTTTTAAGCTTATAAACCGGAGGAAATTAAAGTAGGAAACGAAAGCACACAGGAGCATGAAAGCAAGGCCCTTTGCTTATATATATATATATATAAAGACACAGACACCCCTACACACACCAATTTTAAAACCATACTGTACTGTCTATGGAGGATAATCCTCCAGAAGGAGGTATCGGATCTTCATGAGGAATGAGACATGGTTAGTGAGATAAAAATGATGCTCCAGCGGAACTGGATGCCAGTTTGAAAACTACCGAGAGAGATGTAAATGAAGTTGCTGATTGTATGGTAAAGAATGCACTTGGTAGTAGTACTCTTGGACACCACATCCTTAATGAACCCTCTACGGTTGCTTTTCTGAAGGTAACGGGTGTTACTTAGTTTCATTTTTTGTTGTTTTTTTTGTCTTGTGTTTTATTTCCATTTGTATCAAAAAAAAAATTTATGGAGGACAATGTAAAACAAAAATATACTACTTAAAATTTTAATTAGCACAATCTCATTGAGGTTAAAAAAAGGTACTTGTGGTACTTTTTTTATTTTGCAATTATCATGCATTTGAATTTTTTATTTTGTTTTTCCAAGAATGTTACTTACATTATCGTAATTTAAAAAGTCTATAAACATATTTTAGTTCTAAATATTATGCAATCCAGGAAATTCAAATTATAATTGCATCAAAAGGATGTTCTTGTTTTTGTAGCATTGAAATGGCGAATTGGGTATACAATCCCAAAAGGTAGGTCCTACAACCCTACCTTCAATAAAAAAACACGCATGGACTACCCCAAAACCAACAAAAAAAAGGCAAGTTAAATCACAAAAGGATTGCATCATTTATAGTTGGCTAGATTGACAAAATGAGCCAATAGATCATTGGCAGACCAATTCAATGTAAAATATTGAGTATCAATTATGTCCAAGTAGAGTTAGCTTTAACGAATAGAGTTAATCTCCCGTAACGTTAACTTTAACGAATAGAGTTAATCTTCCGTAACGTAGAAAACAAATGTTCAAATTCATATTGGGAGATGTATCTTATTCAATATTTCTTCAAGTAAAAAGATGTGCGTGACTAGAAAAAGAGTAATCATGTTAAAGTGATTTCAATGGCACTGTCATGTCAACGCGACGAAGAAATATAAAAAGGAGACGTGAGATGGAGAGGCATTGTGTAATCCTGATTATTAATTATTAATCAGTAATAATCCAACCTGATGATTACTACATGCGTTTTTTTTGTTAGAAGTTGAATAATTACAGTAATTTGAAGACGTCATTGCATTGGGGAGGGCTAATTTAAAAATGTGATGAGAATGCTAAATGCTAAATGGTTCATCCAATGTTGTAACAATAAAAATAACGAAAGAAGAGACAATAGACAGAAAAGAAAACAATTGGAGAAGTGGCATTCACTTGTTTTATTTGGATTAATATAAGATAGAATAATTTGGTGTGAATCATATATTTTTGTCTGGCCGCCTTTTTTGTCGTTCTCCGAGAGAATATGAACCGGAGCACCAAAAGGATCCAAGTTATATATATATATATATATAACTTTATGCCCAAACTTGTGGAAGCAGATAATGTGATCTTAATTAGGGAATAATTTTAGGGACGTTTATCACCTTAAATTTATTCTATGTATTATGGTTAATAATCTTAATTCTGGGAGCGTTAATATGCATAAAAGATGGGTTACCTTAAGATACCAAATCCTCTAGGTGCAAAAAAAAACTGCAACTCCCGTCAATCTGAATAGTAAGAATTACATTTTCAAAGTTTTTTTCCAATACAATTACTCCAAATATGAAATGATTTTGAAGATAACTATTTTTGGTGGGTTGGGCAAGGAAAAGATAAAACTTTACTTGTAACCACTAATTGCTTCATGTCAAACAAAAGCTCATAGGCGATTCGTCTGGTGTGATTCTCTTCTCAACAAAGACGGCAGAGTTCAATAAAATTGAATAGATGCTTCTAATTAACTTGCCTGTTGATCGAGTCCATCCAAATAACATCTGATCTTGCTGATGAAAAACGGAAAACGATTTCTGAGGGCCATTTTGTAAATTTAGCATCCTTTTTTTTTTATGATTTCTTTCATAGTGAACAAACAGTATCATAAGAATAATCGTTATCACTTGAACATGTATATTGCCATTAAGATTCCTAGCTTTATCACTCTTGACGTTCCGATAGATGAACTCAATATCGCGGATTTTGTTTCTTGAAAAAGAATTTTACCAGAAAAAGAATTCTCACAAAGGACAAGAAGAGAGTCAGGCACATAAAAAAATTATTTACATATCTATATATATTTATAAAACAAGACGATTTGGAATTTTGATGATTATATTGCTGTATAAGTAGGATTGGGGGTTTGTTTGGAATAACGTTTTTAAACGATAAACGCACGTTCAACAGTATTTTTCCGCAAAACGAGATAATCTCCTCCACATATTTACCTAGATTTGTGTAAAATTACTTTCCTGCCGCAAATAAGCTCTATGATTAATTCTGCTACATTTCTTGTAAGAATTGGGGTGAATTTAATATGAAGGATTGTAATCGTTCCACTTTTTAATTCAATATTTATGCGGAAAGGAACCTATTAAAAAGGGAAACAAAATCGAAGAGGGATGCGAAGGTTGAAGAAATCAAACACCAACTACTCTAAATTGTAGATTTGGATTCACGCATTTGACTGATGGAATTAAATAAATAGGAATGCGCCTGGCTGCTTAGAAATTCAGTCATAAATAGTGTTCGACAAGTCAAAGCTGATTTCCGTAATTAATTCCCCAAACATATCTCTTACAATTCAATTTTATATGTAATTTTACGCAACAAAAGAGGATTTTATCTATTTAGCAAGGGAGTATTAACAACTTGTTTTTCAATGATCTAACTTGCATCAATTCAAGCTTTGTGACTTAAATTTCATCCTCCAAATCTCCATATATTAAAAATGGTTAAGGTTTATCCAACGGCCACAAATATTTTTTTGACTACTCGACATATTTTTGACCTGTAGTCTGTTAGCATACTTTCTAGAATGTAAGTTTTTTGACATATTTCAAGCTAAGTTGAGCTTTGTACAAGTTAGACTGAAAAAAAAAATGCATGTAACAGACCAAAGACTAGATTTATGATCTTACAAAACCAGCCACAAGTTTCACCATTTACACCCTTATATTCAACACACATGTGCACTAGCAGATGTATATCTTTGACTTTGATGGAAATTTTGTCATAATTAGACCAAACATTCAACTGGTCAAGAGGTATTGGTTCATTACACCATTGTTGGACTAAACTGCGGTTGCATATCGTTTCAATTACATCAACATTATAAAAAGACTATTTATTGTCGTCAAAATCATCTAATGTGCCACGTTGAATTGTGCAACCAAACCAATTTCCGTCAAGTATTAACGAATTTTTTAATGTGATTTATAAAACGAATTTTATCTCAATTTGTATAAACGTGATTTTTTGATGTTTTCACACTGTATTGTCTGAGGTTAGAGATTTGTTCATAAATGATACTTTGCCTATTCCCCGGGATTTCTAACCACTACATATTTTTTAAACGATTTCTTCTCCAGCTAAACTAAGCCACGCTTTCCTTGGAAGATCTTATTTATCTTATTTTCCTGCTGGAGATTATAAAAGGATAAAAAACATCTAACAAAGATTTGAGGACTATCACAAATAATGTTACAGATTTGAGGATTATACGACGTAATACTGAATCATTCTTGTCATTTATGATAATTTATTTTAATTATCATTATGATCATTTATTTTAATTGATGTTGAATTTCCATGTAATTGATCTTTCTTGTGTTAGATCTAGAGTTTAAATAAGGTTATAATTAACCTCACATATCCAATTGTTTCTTATATTGATGTCTTGAAAGAGATAATATTGTCTTTATGTATTTCTGAATCTCTGCACATCTCTTCTTTCTTCTCTTTTTCTTCTATATTCTTTCTCTCCTCCCCCTTTCCCCGCCTTGTCATGCATCATTTTGATTTTCAATAAAAACCTAAATACCATTAATCAAAATATGAACATTACAGGGTTTCAGAAGGGGAAGAGATCAATATACTATTCAGATATAATAAATGTCCTAGCATTACAGGTTGTATTCTCTCTATCTTTTTCTCTTATACAAGGAAATGCTGCAATAGATCTTCTTGCAACAGGGACTTATAAGGGAGTGTGTTCTTTTGGGGTGAGTGTTACAACCATCAATCTCTTTGCTAGCTATTATAACTTCTTATGCACATGTGGTTTTTGAATCGACTGCTGATCCTTTGTCATATGATCGTAGGATGAGTGTGGCCTAATTTTGTTGATTTACTAGCTTTTTTCGCCTTTCACTTCCCTTGCATTTATCTTTAATTTCTTTAATATATTGTTACTATTTCACTGCTGTCAAATGTGGAATAATTTCTTTAAATAATAATAGAAGTACCTTTTGATAGAAAGGGGAAAGATCCTTATGAACCATTGCCTATTGTAAGAAAGGCGATGATGATAAAAAAAAAAAATAAAAGTTTCCTATTAAATCATAAGTCATTTTAGCTAATTGGTCTGTCAAAATGTTCATATCACTTTAAATATGTTGAAACACAGTATTCTAATTTCATTCATTATTTTCATTTTGTTTGAAGATGCGCATGGGAAGAATAAATTATATAACAATTAAAAGGGAATAATTTACATAAGAATTCCCTGAAATTAACGTCTAAGAAATTTCCAACATCATTTCTCAAGAGCATTCGTGTATTATGATTAAGATGAGTTCCCTTTTTCCTTGCCCTTTTTTGAGATGCTTCTACTCAAATGTTAACCAAGGAGAACAATGTTTGATAAGCCTTAAAAACTTATCGCATATAAATGAAAATGGCACTATTAAAAAGTGAAAGTAACTTATTTATATATATATATATATATAAATATTATTTCTTTTTTCGGATCTGACTGCAATTTTCCCTTATTTTTTGTGGTCTATAAGAGTATACCCGAACAGTGAACTTTTAGTTATCTTGCATCCCCGTCATTCAAGATAACGGTTCCAAACTTTTTTGGTATGGCTTATGCCATGTTTGGTATGGTAGAATTGGGAGGTGGAATTGAAAATAAAATTCATTTCTTATGTTTGGTATGGTGTAATTGGGGGGTCGAATTGGAATTGAAAATAGAAATGGAATTCAAAATGGGTATAAATGAATTTCATGATGTAACCCATGGAATTGTATTCAATTCTATAGAATTGATTTTTTGGCTCATCATTTTTTTCTATATTTATATCCATCTCTATCTCCATGTCTATTTCCACCTAAATCAATTCCAGCGTACCAAACAAGCCATTAGAGTATCATCAAGTCACTTAACACAGAAAAAATCGGAAGCTCAAAACAAGTTGATTAACAAATAAAATTCATGCAGCTGCACTTACAGATGCTAATTGTAATTGAAGAAGCTTTAATCACGTTTGAATCCGTGTGAATGTAAAAGATGTTTCTTCGAGACTTATTTTCAATTACGTTAACAATTTATAATCTAATTTATGTAAGTACCCCCGTGTAAAATCATGCAATGGGAAAGATAGGCAACTAGGCAGTTCGGTAGAAAAAATCACTTATATTACATCTAATTCTTATTATAAGGGTTATTTAATTATTTTAATTTTTTAATATATTAAGAAAGCTAAATAAACTACTTAAATAATATTTATTTATGTGAATTATTAAATTATATCAGTTAATAAGTTGACAAAATAAATTTAAGAAAATGATAAATATATTTTTGAATAATTTATTTAACGTCATTAAGTTTCCTAAATAAAGTAATTGGCTCTAAAAATAAGAAATCTATTCGAATTTAATTGACTTGAAAAGGTCAGTGAAAGGCCTGTTGCCTGCCCCAAAAAAAACAAAGAAAAGGCCAATAAAATACGATCGGGAAGAAATTAAAACCGATTGAAGATGATTTGGACCCTTTTTTGTTTTACATCGAAAATTTGAAAACTCCCTTTTTATATATTTTTGAACAATTTAATCATGAGGACTTGCATATAAAAATACACATTTCAAACTTGCATATTAAAATACACATTTCAAACTTGACCGTGGAAAAATGTTCACTATCGAAATTTTATAAAGGTAAGGTTGGCCGTAAAAAAATTATAATGAGTTTGCGTGCGTCGGACATTTAAGTATACATGAAAACTTGTAATAATGGTTCAATATTTTTTATCATATATAAAAGCATGTTGGAGAAAAGAAAGTATGAAATCAATTTATTAATTACAACATCTTTAACCCAAATTGCCCGAAACTAAACAAATTATTTATATTTATATGCTTAAATTTCTAGTTAAAAAATAATGACTCAATGGCTAGTTAAAAAATATGGGTACCATATAGAAAACTCCCTCGCAGCCCATTTGGATCAAATAAGATTGCCCAACGAAATATAAAAATTCACATTTTTCACTTTCTTAAACCGTTTGGTTGCCATTTACATATGTATTTTCATCAATGCATGGGAGGATCTGTTCCCCTAAAAAACTTTGGGGAGCCCATTTCCATTAATGTAAAAGACACACTTACCCCTAAAATATAAATAAAAACTTGTCCAGCTCTATCGTTCTGTTCTACCTTCAATTCCAACTCTGCCATTGACATGGTTGAATGTGTGAATCTTCCGGTCATAATATGAAAATTTTAAGTCGTAAATTGAAACACTCCAAGTCGTAACATATAAAAGGAACATTTCAAGTTGCAAGCTGAACTTTATAGGTTGCGACCTATAACACTCCAAGACGCGACATAAAAATTCAAATTCACGATAGGGAATAAAAACTCAAGTAATTTTGAGTGACCCATCATGTACTCATAGTCCAAGAATATAAAATTATACTGGGCAATATGATCATTTAACACAATTTTCCTTTATAAGTTACCATTGTTTTAACTAATTAAGCAAAAATTTGCTTATCAAATTATTTTCTATTTGAGTGCATACCAAATATACCATATCAAAAATATTTCTTTCTCTTCTTTTCCATCCTCTTCCATTCCTTTCCATATCCAAACAGGCTTTACTAAAATTTCACCCTAAATCTAGACTTTTCGACTATTCAAAAAACCACAAGGTTGGTAGCATAAGCCACTTTTTGGGAATCAAACATCTGTATATATAGTTAGTCCAAGTGGATATTAATTTTTTATGACAAGTGGATATTAATTTTTAAATACTAACAGTATGTATCAAAATTTAAAAAAAAATATTTGATGTCAAGATTGTCAAGTTTCAAATCAGATTATTTTTTTACGTCAAATATTTTGACTCATGAGTTTGATTTGAATAATTCCACTTTTTTTTTCCATGTTCTTCGAACAACTTTTGGAGAATAATGTTTCCGCTTATGTCACCTTTCATTGTTCGTTTAAATTGAAACAAGTCATGTTGGGTTACCAGTGAAATAACAAAACGTTTTATGCCAAACCCAAAATTAATTGGATTTTCAAAAGATGCTACCTTTAATTTTTAAAATAGGTTATAGTTAAACTTTTTTATAGATTAAAAAAATTAAATAACCTTCTTAATATTAGATATTCTTAATACATACGTACAACAATTTATAAGTTAAGCGAATTATGTTTTAATAAAAAATTGACGGTTGTATGTAATAAGTGAGATTGACTTATGTAATTTCATGTAAAAAAATTAAGGTAAAAGAAAGACATGCGTCCAAATTCTAACACCTCTCATATCAAATCTTATTCCACTTTTAATCTTTCAAATTAATTTTCTTGTTAAAATATGGCCTTGATCATTTGAAAGTTTTATAAGCTTCTGGCAAAAAAGAAAAAGAAAGTTTTACAAGTTATTTCATTTTGCAACTGAATGGGGGCATGCCATCACTGTCAAAAAGTGCTTACAAATTAAAGGTACTTACTTTGATCAAAAAGATTATCATTGTACAGTTTGAAACTATGTTTGAAAAAATCAAACGCGTTTTTCACAGTATTTTTTCGTAAAATGAGATAACCTCATTTATACATTTATCTCGTGAATGATAAAATCACTTCTCCACCTCACTTTAAAACTGATTCATATAAATTGGAGCACCATGATTTTGTATTCACTCTTTATCCGGTGAACCAATTTTCATAGGTGCAAAAAAAGCCCTTCTTCATTCTTCTTTTGCCATTGCATTACATCCAACTTAGGCTGTCTTAAACATCTTTTCGGCCATGTCCTTGTCATATTTTCCTATATGAGCCACATTATTGAATTCGGTGGATATGATAAACTACTGTTTTTTGATTAAAAAAACATGTGAATGTTTATAGGAAATGAATTCTTGCCTATTTAAATGTTTTGGGCAAAATTAGTCTCTTGCTCCTTAGACTTTTGATCCGATTGTAACTAAGTCCCTGAACATTGTCTCAATGTACTCAGTCCCTGTATTTTAACTTACTGTAACTCAATCCATCTATTTTTAACCATTTTATAATTTAAGTTAAAAGGCAAAAAAAAGTTACTAGTTAAGCCAATTCATGTTGGATTGATATCGATAATCTCTCTATATTTTCCAATTAACATTAAACTAGACATGTAACCGGTTCTTAGTTGAATTAGCAAGCCTGATGTTTCTTTTCCCTTTTTTTTTTAAAAAAATATCACTTCTGATTACTAAGCTACCATTTCAAACAAATTTTGAATAATTAAAAACCCACGCACATATTGCACGCTTAGGCTATTCTGAATTAGATAGATATGATACGTAATTTTTTTAAAAAATCTTTGAATGTTTAAATATAGAAAATGATTATTGAGTCAATAAATAGGAATATGATGAATCTACCAATACATTCTCTGCATCTGCATTTAATAGGTTAATAAAACAGAAAAATAAGACCAATTAAATATCAAGAAATAATGATAATATACATCTTGACTCTTGACCTAATGAAAATTAGATACGTTGGATAAGAAAACCTATCTCGTGGTGGCGGGGGAGTGTAGAATATTTTATTTGTAAAATATTGTACCTAATTTCATTATTTACTTATTTACATATAGAATGGAATAAAATTTAAAAAAATAAATAAAAATATTTCTTGTATAATCAAATAATAATAAGGGTTGAAATGCAAATTTGTATTAGAAGTTTTTTAGGAGTAATGTTGCCTAGCAAATTTCAAAATAGAGCAATTTTTTTTTTGGGTGACAAGTGAATGCCAATTTTTAACTGTAAAGGTTAATTTTTTAACATAATAGGATAACATTACTCTATTTTAAAATTTAGGGGACTCCAAAAAATCTTCCATATTGCTTTTTGAATGAGTTTATTTTTTTACTCCCAAAAAGAACAATAAAAAAAAGGCAAAACCGAGAAGAGAAGGTTATCCAAACTGCCAGTATGTGACCATATCCTCTCAACAAATCCTCGTCTTCCCATCCATTGGTGGCTGCCTTTCCCTTCCGCCACTCACTTTCTTTCTATTTTTATCTTTTGATTAATCATCAATTCCATCTTTTTATCTCTTAATCAATAATTAATTCCATTCCTTCTTCTCTCGGATTCGGTGGTAAAGTACTGAACATCGCCCCTCTCCCAGTTGATGAATCAAATAATAGTCAGCTTTCTGGTTCGATGCTTCTCACGTGAAATCTCCCTTACTCTCGACTTCTCTCCCTCTATATATTGAAATTCATCTCTCTCAGACTCACACCAACCCTCAGTCACACGGCAGAACAAAGATGAGTTCTTTGAATCTGGGGGCTTGGGCTCGCCCCAGTTCTATGTTCACCCAAGCTAGCAGATCCAGATCCCCAACTTTTTATCTCTTCGATGGTCTAAGAAACTTGCCCATTACCTTCGTTCCTTCAAAGACGCAAATCCATGGTGTCTCTTCCTCTTCTTTCTCCTCTGTTCCCGTTGCTGCGGTGCTTACCAAGCAAAACGCCGTCAAGGATTCCGAGGAGGAGAAGTCCGGTTTCAATTTCAACGCCTACATGCTCGAGAAGGCCAATAAAGTGAACCAAGCCTTGGATGCGGCTATTGCCCTGAGAGAACCCGAGAAGATTCACGAGGCCATGCGGTACTCGCTTCTCGCAGGCGGTAAGCGGGTGCGCCCAATGCTCTGTATCGCCGCGTGCGAACTCGTCGGCGGCCACGAATCAGTGGCCATGCCCTCGGCTTGCGCCGTCGAGATGATTCATACTATGTCGCTGATTCACGACGACTTGCCCTGTATGGATAACGACGATCTGCGGCGGGGAAAACCGACGAACCACAAGGTCTACGGGGAGGATGTTGCGGTCTTGGCGGGCGATGCTCTTCTGTCTTTCGCTTTCGAGCACATCGCTGTCGCCACCGTGGGCGTGACGCCGGCGAGGATAGTTCGCGCCATCGGGGAATTAGCGAAGTCTGTTGGCGCCGAGGGGCTTGTCGCCGGGCAAGTTGTGGATATAGCTTCGGAGGGATTGTCTGATGTGGGGTTGGAGAAGCTAGAATTCATTCATATCCACAAAACGGCGGCGTTGTTGGAAGCGGCGGTTGTGCTGGGAGCAGTGGTGGGAGGTGGGTCGGACGAAGAGATTGAGAAATTGAGGAAGTTCGCAAGGTACATCGGGCTGCTGTTTCAGGTTGTGGACGACGTTCTCGACGTTACCAAATCGTCGGAGGAATTGGGGAAAACAGCAGGGAAGGACCTGGTGGCCGATAAGACAACGTACCCGAAGCTCCTGGGGATAGAGAAATCGAGGGAATTCGCTGAGAAGTTGAACAGGGACGCGCAGGATCAGCTCGCCGGGTTTGATCCGGAGAAAGCTGCCCCCTTGATTGCTTTGGCCAATTACATTGCTTACAGGCAGAATTAGGTTGCTCTTTTAGTTTTGGATGATTGTTATACATAAGCTCTTGATCTTGTAACTGTGGATGCCTCCCCATAATCCCCTTCTCTCTTCTGTGCTTCAACCTTCTTCTATTTCATCTTGATTCATCAAACTGTCAAAAATACCGATTCCACTCTCAACCTTCAATCCGTTAGCCTACGTTACTTTGGATTTTTCAACGCAGATTGAGTTATCTGTTATCCCGATGATGATGATGAAAAATGCGATTTACTGTGTCAACAACCCACTCACGGTGGATTCTGGGTATGATGTGGGAATTATCCGGAGGTTGCTTGTCTGTGATCCCTCTAGACTTTCATCGTGCGATGCTTAATTATTATGATCTGATAGTTACACACAGCAACTAGTGAGCAAGGATTCCTTGTGAAAACTGGATATGATAGGAGGAACGTGATTCCTCACCCCTCCTCCTCCTCCTTCTCCTGGCATACAACTTCTGACTCTGGAATACCTTTGTTGGAATTTTAGTTGGGTTGGTATTTGGGTATGCACTGTATATGTGACTAAGTGTTTGACAGTGAAACAGGGTTTATGAAACTTCAAATTCAGATGCACAAGCTTTGTTTTGTTTTTGGGTGACATCAGATGCTCTCCATTGAGACTTGCTCAACCCTCCTTGTTAACGTACACCTTGTAAACTTATCATGAGCTGGATATATATATATATATATATCATATTTTGAAATTTATCTTTCACTTTTGTTTGATCAAAGAACGCGAAAAGATGTGTGGGCATGAGTGGGAATATTATGAGGTGATAGTGAAGTGGGCGAATGGTAAGGAGTGAGTGTGGATTGTGGATATTGATAATGGGAATATTATAAGATATTATACATAACATAGTGACAACTATGAATAATCAAACTGCACAAGCTTTTGTCAACATTCTTCTTTGTTCCCCCTTGTTCAAACTCGATGCCCAACTACCCTTTTGCTCATGATTCACGAAAAATCGCAATTTGAACGCTGACTGTACAACAAATGCTCTGATAACTCATTTATAGATATTGAAAAATTATTTATCTGTGAATAAAAATATGTATTAATTTCTCTTGAAATATTCAGTGTTTAATTATTTACATTAAACAATGATTTCTTGTTAAAAAGTTATAATTTTGAGATACAGCGTAAGATCAAAACAATTTTTTCACTGCCATCTTACCCTCGGGGGGGGGGCTGACACATTAGTGGCAATGCACATGTGGCGGCCTCTTCGTTGGCTCATTTGTACGACACCAGAATGAAGACTCAAGTCGTCAATCTCCTCTCCTACTGCCAAGTGTCCTAATAAATTATTATAAAGGATGAATGTGAAATTCTGTCGGAAAGTTTTGATGGGTTCAATCCCATCCGGAAAACAGCAAGTTTTGATGGGTTCTTTGTGCCTTTTTGTTTACAACGTACTTGTTTAGTTGAGGAAAGCAGTAGATGGCAGGTGAGGGATGGTAGGATGGTGAAGTTCTTTTCTGATCATTGGGTGTCACACGAGTTCCCTATAATTAATCTGATTACGAGACAATTGACAGAGGAGGAGGCGAAGTCAAGTGTAGCTGATTGGGTTTGTAACGATACCTGAGATTTTTACACAGACTGCTGGGGGTGTTGAATGAGGAAGGACTTTTCAGAATATCAGCCATTTTGCCTATAGGAATCTCAGCAGGGAATGATGTGTTGGTCTGGGCCTCACATCATTTGCTAAATTTACAGTAAAAAGTGCATATGAGGCTCTGGAAAATTGGGATTAAAATCTGTACAATCCAATCTACAAGAGAATCAGGAAATGGGATGGTGTAGAGAGAATTAAGCTGTTCATCTGGAGGATAATGCACAACAGACTCCTTACTAACTATTGGAGAAGTAAATGGGCTAATGTTTCCCCTTTTTGTAACCAGTGTAATGATGGTATTGAGGATATTTTGCATATACTCCGTGATTGCCAATATGGGCAGTCCTTCCGAGATATCAAGCTCAGTTTTTCAGCTCTTCATTACAGGAATGGGTGAACATGAATTTGAGGATGAAACTTGGAGTGCAGAACGTCCCATCGTGGAAGTTAGTTTGGGGAGTGGCGTGCTGGTTGTTGTGGTTATGGCGTAACAAGGAAGTATTTGATGACCAATTCATCAGACCTTCGGACCCCCTTTCTGCTATCCGAGCTTCATGGAAGATGTACGCTCGGAATGTTCATACTTTCAAAGTTATAGCTGATAATGTAGAACCTGTGCCTATGAGATGGTCACCTCCGCAGTATGGTTGGATCAAAGTTAATGTAGATGGAGCTAGATCCCAAATTACTTCTAAGGCTGGTTGTGGTGGAGTCTTGAGAGATTATGTAGGATTTTGTATAGTGGGATTCTCTAAATCATTGGGAATTTGTAGTGCTTATGAGGCTGAAGAGTGGGTTGTGGTTAGAGGCCTGGAAGTGGCGCTGGTTTATGGATTCAAGCTGGTAATTATAGAATCTAATAATAGCCTATTGGTGGAGAAGATTAATGCAGAAGAAGGGGTACATGGAGCTGATCTGCTATTACTTGAAATCAAGTCTCTTCTAAAGCTGGATTGGACTGTCATGGTACAATATGTGCCAAGGGAATTCAATCAGGTTGCTGATACATTAGCCAAGGAAGCAATTGCCAACACTGCAACGTATGGATCTTGTCCACCTCACCTGAGGATGGTGTACTCAAACGATCTTGGGACTGTGCTCCCACCTTAGTTTTCTTTCCTTTTCTCTGAGCCTAAGCGCTCTCTCTTGTTATCAAAAAAAAAAGAAAGAAAGAAAGAAAAGAGGTGAAGAATTACTTTTATAATTTACGAAGTAAATATGTAAATAAGATTATTTCAATTTACGAAAAACACTGTTGAACATACGTCTGGAAAACCCAAACACTCTCCCAAAAAGGCACAATAAATAATATAGTTCCATTTTAACACTTTTTAAGATAAATTTACATTTTAATCCTATTATAAAAACAACTCCTATTTATAAATTATAGATTATTAATTATCAAATTCACATGTTGGAAGAGGTCACTCTTGATTTATCCCACGTTCAAATTTATTTATTTTTTAAAAAATCGCATTATTTATTCCAAACCTCATTTTAAAATAATATTGCTCTTAAACAGTAATTCCAGAAATCCGAGTTGTGAATGAACATTTTCTTCCATCTAAATGAAACGATTGGACATGAGCCATACTTTTTATTTCTTGAAAAGAATCTTTGTTGAAAATAACAATTGAAGAGCTGGTTTGGGAAGTCGGGTGACATTCGGACCGACCGAACGCCAAACTCTGAACACAGTTTCGTAGCTTGGTGTTGTTTGTGGAAGGAAATGCGAGCTTCCCGTCACCTTCACCTTGCTCATACTCCAGCTAAAGAGGCTTTGACGAAGTCGGCTTCATTTGATAGCTGTCATGCTTATCTGAGTGCTTACGATTTATTCCCCTTTAGTTTAAGTTCTGCTGTTATATGCCTTTGAGCCTTCATTTGTACCAAAATAAGAAAAAAGATGAATCTTTGTATTAACCTGTGGATTTACGGATTATAGCTAGAATACAAATTCCTTTTGCTGTTGAGTTTAGTTACGCTGAAAGTAGCTATTAACAAAGCTTAAGCAGACGTGACACTTGTTGGGCACAAATACAATTACCACAACGAGCAATTCTTCACATGACATTAGTTACTACGCCTTGTTCAGAGGTCCTATATATATATATATATATATATATATTGCATAAAACGGTTGCCTGCAATTATAGCCATCCTCCATTTCACTCATTAATGAATGGCAGCAGGGCAAGCTAGTTGCACAAGCAAATATCATTTTGCCATGTTCACCCACTCCTTTCCTGCTTCTGATTTTCACCCGCAAGCAGCCTGCTGTAGTATTTTTGCCCCCCTTAATTCGGCTAATTGACAGAATCAGACGTGGGAGGTAACTCTTCTGAAGACGCTTTCAACATTGATACGTTGTGTGCATGTTTGGCTAACCTGTTCGGAATTACATTTACACAATCTGATACAAAACTCTTCTCATGTATTTACCTTGATTTATGTGAAATCATTCTCCTAACGGATTCCCAAACACACACATAGGCTCAAATTCCAAATCTTGTATTTAAGTTGTTAAAGCCCATTCTACTCTACTAAGATTAATCCATGTTTGGTGTTGTATCAGTATATCTTTTAGCGTATCCATTTGACCAGCTTAAACAATATTTTCTGGATTGATGTCGAGGATTCTTGCCATATCAAATCAGAATAAGAGTTTTTCAGCTTTGATTGCTAGCACCGGGCCTATTTGGCATGCAAATGTGACGTCTCTTTTTATTCACTTACTTTTTTTTTATTTTTTAGTTGTTTTAGATTAAAGAGTCCATTCACTATTCCTATGATCTCTATGTATTCTATGGCATCAGTACAACCCAAGGTGTTTAACTAGCCCAATCGCCCAATGGGCACAGTCATACCCAAAGCACCCGGCCTGTTAACCCATCCAATATCCCAATGGGCCTCATCATACCCAAAGCACCAGGTCTAACCCCACTTATAATGTGCCTGTTTGGGAATGCAGTAGAGAAGTACTTTTGCGCAAGTCAAGGTAAATATGTAAAGGAGATTATCTCATTTTATAAAAAAAATACTGTTGAACGTGCGTTTGACTTTTCGAAACTCTCCAACAAACAAACCCAGTATATATCAATACCCGTTGATTTTTAATAATACAACATCCGTTATTTAATATAAGAGTTATTGGTATACTTTTGTATGGAGATTAAAAAGCTAAATAAATTAGTTAGACAAATTAGTTTGCAACAAAAATGCATAATAAATATGAATACTCTAGATTAATGTATTTAGCCGATGACTTTTATATGAGCTGAGTGGATATAGTATTTCTTGTGTAAAAAGAAAATAGTGTTATGATTACATGAAGATCTTTTATGCATTAAATTTTTTGTTGGAAAGATGGAGACATTAGAGCTGAAGATGGGCTTGTTTGGATAGTCCGTTAAGAGAACGGACACAGATTCCGAGGTAAATATGTGAGAGGAATTTTGTCTCGGTAAGCGCATAAATGGATTTTGGTTACCCAAACGGGCTAACCAGACAAGCCTAAATATTAGAAAGCTTATGCACAGGAAATGAGTCCATTATTAGCTTCATAAGATTGTGTATCTCCATCCACGTTGGTTCTTAGTTCATAGCTAGTTTTGAAGAAATCAGGGCCACTCATGCTCTCTGCTTTCACTCCCAGTGATTTCCTACTCAGAGCAAAGCATTATTGTTGAAGTTGAATGATGGCTTGACATGCACATGTAAATATGGGAAGGAGATTATCTTAATTTACAGAAAAACACTGTTAAACATGCGTTTGGAGAGTCCAAACGCTCTTCCAACCATGCAATATTTCTCTATATTCAATTATCCATCTCCATCTTTATACCAATTTTCATTTACATTAAAATTAATTCTAAACCAATCGGGATGAGTGTAGCAGAATATGCTCATCCTTTACAACTTAGCAAATCAATGATCAAATTCCTGTTGAGAGATATACTCACATTTAGTATCCGTCAATGCTTCGAATAAGATTATCTCATTTAAAAGGATAAAAAGGAAATCATTCGTGATTATCAAACAGGCAGGGAGGAGACAGAGAAGGATAAAGGGTGACTTGAATTAATTCGTATGAAGCCCAGTAGGCTAGGCTTTATCCTTATTTCTCGTTGTTTCATTATGCAGAGCTTGTCCGTAAGGTAATATTACATGACAAAGGTTCATTTTTATTGCAACACAACAAACAGGTGTGCCACCAATTGGCGTTGGGTAAAGTTGGTAATGTAATATCCTAATTTTTAAATTCGGATTTAATTGAATTAAGAAATAATTAAGCAAATAAATTATAAAAAATGGGGTCAAAACTGTAGTTATCGTAACTTTTGGGTCTTTGAGGGTAATTTTCTCCTTTTGCCCAAAATATCAACCCCACCGCCTAATGCCTTTATTAAAAAAGGCTGTATTGTAATTTCTGTAAAATTTAGGGCTAATTCTGGAATTTTCTAAAGTGTTGGGGGCCTTTACTGGAATTTTCCCCTTGTCCCTTTCTGGACAATTCCACCGCCCCTGTGATCTTTTTTTAAAAAAAAAAATAGAAAGGGCCCGCGTATTGAGGATGAGGCGGTGGGGGAGGTATTATAAATACCTCTTTCCCCCACAGCAAAATAGACACACACAGCGCGCCGGGGAGAGAGAGAAGAGGAGCGGAGAGGGAGGAAAAAGGAAGGGAAAGAGAAAGCAATCTAAGAGAGTTTTTTAATTCAAAGATTTTAATTTCGGAATTATTTAGGTAAGTAAAAAGATTTATTTTCAATATAGTTTCTTTATAAAATTTATTCTAAATATTTTTCTCTATCTAATGATAATAATATCATGTCAGTTAGAGAATATTTTAGTATTTGAATTTCTGTATAGTTGGAGTTTTATTTATAGAAGACTATATAATAAGGGATATACTTTTATAATCACGTTTTACATGGTTAGATTTATTTATTAGATCTCTGAAATATTTTAGAAATTTATATTGTATACAGTTTTTAATATATAAGGTATTTTGAATTATCAAAGGTTGAATTGGATATTTTATTTAAGATTATGGGAGATAATAGAGAATTCATGAAGGATTAGATATTGTAATTAAGGTTTATGAAAATAATGGAAAATTTCTAATGAGTCAAAATAGAATTTGGAATTTAAGTAAAATTAGAATATTTAGATATTTAAAGGGATTTAAGATAATTGAGGATTGTGTAAGTATCTGGGGCATTTATTAAATTAAAATATATGATAAAGTATTTAAGAAATAAACTAATATGTGGTAATACGTAATTATGTAGATTAATTATATAAATTGTTAGCATTGGGCACGAGGTTTTGCTATTGTCATAACATTTCCTTGCTAGATGAGAGGTAACTGCTTTCTACTTATTATGCATACTTGGGACATGTCTGATGAGTGATTTTGAATTGATTGTGATGAAAATATTAATATTTGATGAACTTTGTATTGATAGCATTGAGAATATATTGTGAAGTTTGGAGTTAAACATTGAATGTGTTACAATGGCAACGTTTGCAAATGATTGTGATAAATGTTCTCATGACTTGATAGAAAAATCTGAGTTTCCAACTATTGATTGAAATATGCTAACGGCTATTAATGCGTGATTACATATTGATGATAAATTGTGGATGTTCCTTTGCTTTAATGTTATAAAGAGATAATTGTGATGTTGGGAGAGGAGGATGTGGTTATTGATGGGAGATTATTAAAGAGGAAATAAGGGGTGAATATTCGGCATGCCAAAGAGGAAATAAGGTTGGAGGACTTCCGAGTTTGATTACCGGAAGATCATATGCCCATTGTGATGAGGGCTTATGACACCCCTGTGATTTTAAAGGGGGAACCCATGGTCCGGTCTTGTACTTTGTGGTACTTGGCCAATCCACATCACTTACCGGTGAGCTCTTCGAATCGTACTACCAGTTGAATGGGACTGTACTAGCCCATGGGTTCAGTTAGAGGAAATAAGGCTGGGGAGAAATAAGGGGAAAAACAGAAAGAAAGAGAATAAATCTATATGTAATGATTTCCTGTACGATCTCGTGATGATGTTGTGATGATGCAAGTTTGAATCCATGTGATTATGAATACGTATATAGATACGTGTGAGGATGTGGAAAAATGGTTATATGGATGTTAAACCGATTAATCTTGATTATACTGGTATTGATATACTTGAATTTTGTGAAATGTGAATAGAGATGCTTACGAACTATTTGGAAAGTCTATTACTACTTGTGAAACTATTTTTCTTATTAATTAATTCTGTATCTCTCATCGACACTCGCTCGTATGCCTTTTAAGTAGAAATGCTGGTTACTGGGATTTTTGTCTCATTCTATCAATCTAACATCTTTTCAGGTGATAGTGGTCATGCTGAGTAATCGGGGAGAGTTATGAGGCTGCAAGATATTCCTGAATATCTATGTATCGCCTCTTTTATTTATGTGTTGACTGCTGTATATTGCCATCTATAGGAATCATTTTGCAAAACATGTATTTTTGCGTAAATTTAGAAATTTTAAAATATAATGAATCAGGGTTGCACAGCGGAAGTCGAAACTTTATATTCCTGTTAGATTTAAGTAATTTATTAAATATTGTTTATACTTTGATTAATAACTTGGAATGAGTTAAGCTTTCAATATTAAAGTGGGGTTTTACATGTAAAGGTTACTATCAGCATTTCTCAGGGCGAGGGTTCGAACCCTGGGGAGTGACAGCAGCGATAATTAACGCAACCTCAAAGAGGTTGTCCCATCGGTACGTCACTACCACCGTAAGATCTCCTCGCGTGGGGTCCAGATTAGTCTGGAGCCGGCAATGAATCCAGAATACCCCATAATACCGGATGGTTTATACAAAAAAAACAGCTGTGCCATGAAGAAGCTACCCTAATGATTAGCATAGAGAATAAATTAAATATGAATTATCCAGATCTAATTTGGATAGTCCAAAATTAATCTTTTAAAAGCCTATATTTTAAGAAAAATTATCCAATAGATATAAAATCTAAAATAAAAATAATCTTTTAACTATTATTTTTTCAAAATGTATTTTTTTATTTAAGAAAACATTATTTTAAAAGAATTAAATATGGATCGTTCAAATCAGATCTGAACGATCAAGATCTTATTAACAACACAACTATTTAATGCTTGGAATGACAACCAAATCCACCATCGTGTTGCTCCTGATCACCACTAATTCGGCGTTCTTCTTTGGGCATATATGATCATGTGAATCACATTATCGATCATTCAAATGAATGGTTCAAGGGCCTTGTCTGGCACCAACTGAACAGCTTCCCAATAATTGCCTACAATAGAATAATGACTATTGTGCTTGTTTGGCAATGCTTAGCTTGTAGCCATAAACACATTCAACAGTGTTTTTTCACAAAACGAGACAATATCCTCCACATATTTGCCTCGATTTGTGTGAATAAGGCCATAAGTACTTCTCTACCGCTTTGCCAGATCCAATATATGTGTGAAGCACACTTCGCACTGATGATGATACACAAACACAAATGTTGATGACTAAGCCCATTATGAGCAACACCTATTTTCAAACCGAGCAAGAAAGTTTTAGGCTTCACCAACAGCTGGTTAGATCAACTGGTAAACGGCTTGTTCAAGCTTAAACAAGGTATCAAGTTCGAGTCTTTGTGTATGTAGCAGCCACCGTTGGGAGACTCACCCACCATTTCCAGTGTGTGATGCAGGTCGGGTCTGGACTAATCTGAGCTAAGCTCCGGTGAACCGGATGGGAACAAAAAAAAAAGTATTAGGCTTCCATCCTTTCACAGATTGAGAGTTTGGATATGCTAATTTGTTCCATTTGTAAAAGTTCAGACCCCAGCAAAACTGAACCAGGTCCTTCAAATAGAAATGCTAAAGTGAGACAAACCTTTGAAGATAAATGGCCACGATATCTCTAGCATGTTGTACCGTATGGAATAGAATTCTTAAAAATCAGTGAACACCACTTGCCTAGAAATATTTTATTCCCTTCTCCGATCTTCTATATTCCAATCATCAAATAGATTTTCAAATGCTAATTAACATGAATCGTACGATCGATTAATCTTGTAAAGTGACGAGTTACGTAATCTTAAGAGAACGTAACAACGGAAGGACTCTTCTGTTCCCAGATGAAGTCAGGCCGGCAGAAACTGGTATACTTTCAAATCTTCAAGGAATGAAACAAACGAGTAATAGAAAACCTGGTTATACATGAACACGTCAATTCACAGAGTGATTCCTCTACGGCAAGACTATATATATGTTGTTAAATATATATACATTCCAAACAGAAACTTCCATCTCCTGGATTACATATATCAACAACTTCATCAATCTCTTCTATATTTGTTTCATGTTTTAGAAACTTCTCGGTTCACAAGTTTCAAATTCTCTTATTATGCTGAACGCGTAAATGCTGATAAGGACGTTCGGATTACATATACGATCGAGATAACACACATGGCCTTCGTTTTATTTTAGAAACTCATACTTAATTGTCCCACGTTTATCCTCTGCATCGTCATCCACACATATATTGGGCTGCCTATTATCCTTTAAGCACATAACGTTCTCATATAATACTTGGATTCAGCTTGGAAGTTATTATATACAAATATAATTATCTCTTAATTGATAAACTTTTTTGGATAATATTAACAACCATGCTTACTACCAGTAAATAAAACAATATTCCTTCTTTGATAATGTAATTAGGTGTCGGTTTTTTTTTTAAAAAAATAAAAGAAAATTATGATTTGTGAATAAAACATGCTCCCACGGGCTTCACGTTTGTTGACCCTTCACCAATCAACTTTCCGGCGCGAATTATAAAACTCATGCATATTTTAATCCAATATCGATCTAAATGAGTTGTTCAACTGTGTTTAATATAAATACCTTCATTAAAGTCAAAATTGTTGATAATAGTCAGATTTGTTTATTTTTTGAGCTTAACGATAAGTTCAAAAAAAAAAAGAAAAAGGAAAAAAACAGGGAGAGAACTTAGAAATGTTATATTTTTCTTCATAAATTATAAGGTAAAAGGTCCTTGCATTCGCGTGAAGGCAGTTGTCATATACATAGAGTGTTGAGTCCTTCTTTTGTGCTCCCATTCCACTAAATAATAATAACATAACAATAATAATAATGGAGTATGAGCTAGCCCAAAAAATACGGGAGCAGTTGCAATTAAATACGATGATATTGTAAGATTTTGGATAACTTTTTAATTAGTTATTGATTCTCAAGAAGCCTTGTTACAAGTTCCCCGAGTCAACCATGTAGAGAGTTTTGTCCTTTTATTTTTGTATTACATTCATGAATAGAGACACGTTAGTGCGTGTTTAGAAATCGGTTGGAAAGACGATTTTACGGATTCAGATATAAGTATATGAAATGAAGTTTATCTCGATTTACGTACAACGTAATTTGGAACCACTTCCCAAACATGCACTTATTAGATCACTACTACAGAAGAAATCTTTTACTTTCATCCCCAACGTCTGTTTTAGATACATGGATACAGCTTAATCATCTCATGCATGGACGTCTAAAATAGATGTGAACTAATGTTTGTTTAGCCAAAAAGAAAAGACGAGAGTTTTATGTCCGTTTCCTAGTAGTAATTGTTAAAAGTTCTTTCATCAACTTCTGTCCAAAAACAGACATGAGT
>JANTPZ010001960.1:0-25491 GCA_025593235.1 Vachellia pachyceras | reverse complement strand
AAAAAAAAATATCTGAAGCCGGCCATTTTACCTTTTGTTGGAGTATTCAGTGACATCCAGATTAGTCTGGGATTGATTGATGATACGTCTGAAAGACGGTTTAGCTAATGATAATGGATACTTTGAGCAGAAAAAGCGAATTAACTGAAAAAGAAACACAACAAGCACCGATTTTCCACCACAAAATAATGAAATATCCGAACACAGCATTATCAGGAGAGCCACTGACCAAGCTGGATCAGCTAAGCTGGCTAAACCCTGCACGGAAGAATCAAGAATCCTTAATTTTTATTTCTTCATTTTAAAAAACTGTTGGAATCATAAATTCAACTGGTTTTAACGTTAGTTGGCTCTCACTCTCTCTCATCACCAATATCTAACAGTCAACCCTACCAGCCTTCCCTTTTTTTTCCTTCTATCTGTCTATTTTTTCTCATTTTCCATTACCATCCAAAAGCAATTAAACGCAGAATTCATAAACAAAAACAAAAAATGGAATAAAAAATAGTTAAAATAAACCTCAGCGAGTTCCTTCCTTTTGTTTTTATATTCTTAAATTGAGCAGTCCTCAGTCTCTCTCTCTCTCTCTCATCCACCATTTTTGCTCCTTAAAAAACTTAAGCATTCGTCGTCATACACACAACATCCAACGTTGTTGTTTTTGAAGCAAATGGGCGTGGACATGTCCAATAACCCAACACCGTCTTCTCACACTAAGGACTTCTTCGCTTCTCCAGCTCTCTCTCTCAGTCTCGTAAGTGAAATATTCCGTTAAAGTTCTCACCTTTCTTCATCCCCAGATTCTGATGAACTTGGGTTTTTTTATTTCCCCCTGATTCTCTGATTGATTTTTTCTGTTCTGTGAACCAAGGCTGGGATTTTCCGGCATGCCGGGGAGGCAGCTGCTGTGGCAGGGGGCTCCACGTCCACCAGGGAGGTTGAGGAGGGTGATGAAGGGAGCGGCGGTGGCGGCCGGAGGGATGAAGCAGTGGAGATTAGCAGCGAGAACTCCGGCCACACGAGATCCAGATCGGACGATATTGATTTTGAAGGAGAAGGAGAGCATGACGACGGAGATGACGGGGACGGAGATAAGAACAAGAAGAAGAAAAGGAAGAAGTATCACAGACACACTGCCGAACAAATCAGAGAAATGGAAGCGTACGTTCTTTTCTTAAAATTGTTTTAATTCATTTTTTAAAGGTCATTTCTCTTTATCCCAATTTCGGTTTCATATTTTTTCCCTTTAAAAAAATAATGTGTCAAATAAAGATAAGACCAAACAAAACATATATATGAATATAATGCATTTGATTAAATTAGGGTGCTATGTATACACACACATTGGTCCTGTATAGGTGAGATGAGCATAATCTTCTTTTTTTGGTACGGCCTTTTTCTTTTCAAGTTTTTGCTATGAGAGAGAGAGAATAAATCAAACAGAAAATTGAGGTAAAGTTCAATTTTTTCCCTTGAAATTTTTATGTTTTTTTAGATACATGAGTTTGATGTCAACTAATTGTATATCTGTTTGAAAAATCTTATTTACTGCATAAAAGTATGTTTAACAGTGTTTTTCCATAAAACGAGATAATCTCCTCCATATATTTACCTCGACTTGTGTAAAAGTAGTTTTCTACTGCGTTCCCAAACGGACACTGTCACTCACATATAATTTGGAGAGAAACCAATGAAATAGCTCTTACTATTTGTAAAGTTTTATAATTTGCATGCCGACAATTAAAAAAGAGAAGAAAAATATTTATACAACAAACTAGCCATATATATGTATGTATGTATGTAGAGGGGAATCACTGAAAGCCGCCTTCATGAAGCTTTGTGAACAGTAAAAAGAATAGTGATTTGATGCATGATGATGGATAAAACTTTGAGTACAGCTTTGCAATTTTGGATTCTTTAAAATTTGCCTTTGTGTTGGGAACATACCATTTGGATTAATGAGCTATATGATTGCCAAGGGAACTATTAACACTTTTTTTTTTGGATAATCACTAATAACTCTCTTTTGTTTGTCAGATTTATTTCGACTATACATTCTTACACAATAAATGTTATTTTAATCAAAATTATGTGGCAATTAAATAATCAAAGAATTATAAGCTCAGTCATTCTATATATATATTTCATCAATAGTCTTGATCCATCTCAATAAAAAACTTTATGACAATCTTAAATAATAAAAAGCGTGTATAATTAAAAGAAAGAAGGAAAATAAGAGCCCTTTTTCGCATGCCTCGTAATGTATCGAATTAATTTTTGAATATTTATTAGGAGAAATGTATATATTTAATGTTTGACAATATCCATTAAATATGAATACTTTAGTAGGAATATAATATGATTTAAAAAGCTGAAATGACAAAAAATTAGTGATAAACTCTATTCTAAGTGAAACCCATTATTTATCTATTTATTATTTTAGTCCATCACTGCAATTTTTATTACATTTAGAGGAGATTTTTAGCAAATGTTTGGTAAAAAAAAAGGTAAGAAAAATGAAAGACTGAAGAGAAGGTAGAAATAAATATTTTAGGCTTTTCAAAGAGTCACCCCATCCTGATGAAAAGCAAAGGCAACAACTTAGCAAGCAATTAGGCCTCGCTCCTCGTCAAGTCAAGTTCTGGTTCCAGAATCGTCGAACACAAATCAAGGTATACATATACTCTCATCTTTTCTTTTCAATTTTCCTAAGAGAAAAACAAAAGCTCCTAACTATGAAGACAGCCTCCATTATATTACATGGGACTGCTCAGATAACTGCTAATAGGCTTTAGAAAAAGCTCGCACGTTGATTAATGGAAAACAAGAACCCAATAATATTAATACAATTTTGTGTGTGTGTGTGTGTGTGTGTTAATTAATTAATGATGAAACTTTGCAGGCAATACAAGAGCGTCACGAGAATTCATTGTTGAAGACAGAGATAGATAAACTGAGAGACGAAAACAAGCAAATGAGAGACACCATCAACAAAGCTTGCTGCCCAAACTGTGGCATGGCCACCACCAGCCGAGACTCCCTCATGTCCTCCGAGGAACAGCAACTTCGTATCGAAAACGCCAAACTCAAAGCCGAGGTTCCTTCATTCATTCGTTAAAAACCCTTGTTGTGAGCCGTTGTGTTGTGCATGCATGCATGCGCATAATCAAAAAGCTTGAAACTTGATCATGGGATATTGCTTTTGGTTTTCTTTTAGGTGGAGAAGTTAAGGACGGTGATAGAGAAGTACCCGCAAGGGACGGCGTCGCCGTCGTCGTGTTCTGGAGGAGGGAACAACAACGAGCAAGAGAACAGGAGCTCGCTGGATTTCTACACAGGAATATTTGGGCTGGACAAGTCGAGGATAATGGAGATAGTGAACCAGGCTGTGGAGGAACTGGTGAAGATGGCGAGTGTCGGAGAACCTTTGTGGGTTCGGAGTTTAGAGACCGATCGTGAAATTCTCAACTACGATGAGTATGTGAAGGAGTTCGGGTCATCATCAACCACGACCAAAGTTGATGCTTCTTCTTCTTCTTCAAGCAGACCCAAAAGATCCATCGAAGCTTCCAGAGAAACTGGCCTTGTCTTTGTTGATCTCCCTCGTCTCCTTCACAGATTCCTAGATGTGGTACGTAAGCCACTGCTTCATTCAACCCAGTTCTTTATTTACACACACACACACGCACACATCACATTTTCTTTTCTTTATGTCTTCAATGGAAAGAATTCTGATTGCCCATATAATTGAGAAAAGAATATTTCGAGTTCTAGCCTTATGGATTTGAAAATAAAAATTCCTGTCAAAAGGGTTATCTTCTTCCTTGTTGAAATTAATCCAATTATTAGTAGTATTAGACATTCATCAGAGGATCGTAAAACTCAAAGAAAGATACCCATTGGGATTTGGAGACGTTGGTTCTAATGGAATTGGGTTCGGCTGCTTAGGTACAATATCTTAAATTTGAGTTCATGTGAATTAAAAAAAAACACCTTTGGAAGAACTATCATTGATTAGAAGCTTGTTTGGATGTAAGATTGAAAATAACTTTTACAGATTTGGAGGTAAAATCTAGGTTTTGGAGAATAGATTTTGGAAAATAGCTTTTACAGATTTCGAGCAAAAACCTAGATTTTAAAATGTGATTTATGTTTAGGAAGTTATTAGCTTTTACGGATTCCGAAGCAAAAAAGTGGGTAGGAAAGAGGAAAGTAGGAAAGAGGAAAAAAGAAAAAATATGAAAGAGGAAAGAGGAAAAAGTATGAAAGAAAAAACCTAGGTTTGAAACTGAGGTTTTGTAACCAAAATAACTTTTGGAAAAAAAATTCTTGCTTGGACAAAACCTCGGTTTTGAGGTAAAACCTAGGTTTTGAAATCAAACCTAGATTCTAGAATTGGTCGCCATAAGCCCTAGATCTTACAACACTTCAATATGACACATTCAGATAACCATATATTAAGGTGGAAATGACTCAATGTACCTTTAAGCTAGCCTCGTAATAAGACTATGAGGATTATCATTTGAATTTTATGAGTAGAACAAAAAAATCACGTGGGGTAAAGCTAATTTCAACTGGACTTAACGAAGTTTGAATCTAATTTATTAGTATTAGATGATATCAAATACATATCTGTATCAAAAAAGTGTTGATGATAAGACTTAGGGTATATAAAATGATATATATATATATGTGCAGAATCAATGGAAGGAGATGTTTCCATGCTTGGTATCAAAAGCAGCAACTGTGGATGTTATATGCAGTGGAGAAGGAGCCAACAGGGATGGTGCGGTTCAACTGGTGAGTCCCAAAAACAAAGAATCATCATTATCACTTTTGCTGGTTTTTTTTTTTTTGCAAATCGCACTAAAATCTGTGGGCCCACACGTGATCAAAGGTTTTTTTTTAGTTTTTAATTAAAAAACGTTTCACTTAATTATATTTATATCCTCAATATAGATATAAAATAAGGTATTTTATTTGTATTTTCTCTAGTATGGTCTTCATGCATCCGTAGGAAAACGATGGCCTTTTCTCTCGTCAAGATCAAACTTTTATCGTGTGTATATAAATGGGCTCCAAGTTTCATTTCAGAGAGTAGATATTTTTTGCTGAATTTTAATATAATAGAAATTATACTTCTACCAAAAAAAAAAGAAATTATACGTGGCTTACAATAATCCATTTATTTATCATGTAGTTTTTTTATCTTGGAAAAATAAGAGTGCTCGTGACTTTAAAAACAGCACTTTTGTTTGGATATCATAAAGTGATGATATAAAGATACAAAAGAAGCATTAAAGAGAATATTTATAAAAGTTCTCATTCCCATTCACGGGCTCTTTTCAGCAGTCTCCTTTCCCTTCTCTCTTCATATCTGTTTCATATTATATGAGAATTTAAATTAACATTTTTAGTCAAGCAATTATGTATTAACAAAATCATAAAAATATTATTATGTGTGAAATTCACTACATATCACTTTTACCTGCATTCTCTTTATTTTCTTTAGGTGTATCATATGCATTATTACTTTCATCATCACATCATTGATAAAAGTCATGTTCCTTAATATTTGTAAATTAATAATTAACCCAGCACATGATTTCACTGAAAGTAAGTTAATTTATCTTTAAAAATTAAATGGGGAGAGCTAAGAAAAAGAAAAGGATATCACTTTTGAATTTTGACTTTCTAATTCCAAAAGCTGAAACTTGTCTCAAGAAGCTAAATTAGAGTAATGCCATTTTTTTGTGTACCAAAACCTACAGAGTATATAAAAATATATCAGCTTTTCCTAACAGATAAATCTATCAAATAGGGACATTTAACCTATTTTCCCAATTTACAGTCCTTTTTTAAAATATATTTAGGCAAATTACTGATTGAGTTTTAACCAAGGGATTAATTACCAAAAAAATCTTGATAACAATGGTAAGCATAAACATGTTGTAATTTTTTTTACTAAGGGTTGTCTTATCAACTGTTATTAAACTTTTGTGTAACTAAATTTTTTTTCATTGTACTTTATGTCAATTCACCCAATATATTTTGATATCATAAGTGGCTGTTTGCTTGCATTCAAAATTGAAAGTTCAAAACCCAATAATCAAGAGAGAGAGAGAGAGATTCACATGTGTATTGTCGTTTTGGAAATGAAAAATAAGGGAAACGAAACGAGTGGATGTGATTGTGATGGATGACTTGAAAATGCAGATGTTTGCTGAGCTGCAAATGCTAACGCCAATGGTGGCCACAAGAGAAGTGTATTTCGTGAGGTACTGCAAGCAACTCAGTGCAGAACAGTGGGCGATCGTGGACGTGTCAGTGGACAAGGTTGAAGACAACATCGATGCCTCCCTTGTCAAATGTCGAAAACGTCCCTCTGGCTGCATTATTCACGACAAGTCAAATGGTCATTGCAAGGTAATTACTTGTTAACTTGTTTGTTAGAGCATTTAGAAAAGCCAAACGCACATTCAACTGTGTTTTTCCGTAAAATGAGATAATCTACTTCACATATTTACCTCGATTTACATAAAAGTACTTCTCTACTACATTTCTAAACGGGCGCATTGTCTACTTCCTTCCTCCTTCAACTCTCCCCGTCCAACACACACATCCCTCATCACAACATTCTTTCATTTCTTTCCACAACCCCATCATCAAGTTTCTGACTTTTCACTAATTTCTTCGACAAACTTACCTCTTGGGACCTGGGTCATTACCGTTTTAGTTTAGTGGGTGTTTGAATTATTAGATTATTTTAAACATTTAACACTGAGTTAATTTTGTATAGTAAAAGGCAAAGATATTTTTGAAAGTGTTCCCAAAAATATATTTTAACTTTTCTAGTTGGTTTCCTCCTTGTCCATTGTCAAATTACAATCATTTTTCATGATTCAAGTTGCAAACAAACTTTCGGTGTCCTCTCACCTGGTTTTAGGAAAGTTTGTTGTGAGATTTTAAGAGAAACTTTACCTTTAAGTAATTTTTTAAAGAAAAGATTAGTAAAAAGCCTTTGTTCAAAAATTTGATTTGTGAGAAGGATATGAATTTGAGTATTAGTTCTTTCTGTTTTCTGTGTATAAAAACATAGTATGTCTTTCTAACTAATAAGATTTTGGAATAGGGATTTTTCATCAATTTTCACAAAAAACTAGTAGTAAGTTTCTTAAAGCATTTTGCAAAAGTTAAGCATACCTTAACAATGTAGTACTGAGAATAATAACGGGCAACAAAGTTGTGATTTTTAAGGACTGAAATGCTAAGTTGTTGGTTTAGTAGAAGGAAGTTAATAGCCAATGCAATGATTGTTGTTGTGATCAGGTAACATGGGTGGAGCACTTGGAATGCCAGAAGAGCACAGTGCACACAATGTACCGCACCATTGTAAACAGTGGCATGGCTTTTGGTGCAAGGCACTGGGTTGCCACCCTCCAACTTCAATGTGAACGTCTCGTTTTCTTCATGGCCACCAATGTTCCCATGAAGGATTCCACTGGTGAGACTTCAAAATGAAAAAAAAAAAGAAAAAGAAAAGGCATTTTACAGTTTACGAGACAAAATTCCTCTTACATAATTACCCGGTACAAAATTGTCCCAAGATAATACTAACCATAATGGTGATTTCTACTTGTTCAGGTGTTGCAACTTTAGCAGGAAGGAAAAGCATTTTGAAGCTGTCGCAGAGAATGACATGTAATTTCTGCCATGCCGTTGGAGCCTCAAGCTTCCACACATGGAATAAGATCACCAGCAAAACAGGGGAAGACATCAGAATAAGTTCTAGGAAGAATCTGAATGATCCTGGGGAACCTCTAGGTGTGATCTTGTGTGCAGTTTCTTCTGTGTGGCTGCCAGTTTCTCCTAATGTTCTGTTCGATTTCTTGAGGGATGAAGCTCGCAGATCTGAGGTAACTAACAATACTGAAAATTCTTTAGCTTATTTGGTTAAGTTATCACAACAACTAGGGATTAACTTTACTCTTCATCATCCTCTTTGTTCTAGTGGGATATCATGTCCAGTGGTGCTTCAGTGCAATCCATTGCAAACTTAGCCAAAGGACAAGATCGAGGCAATTCAGTGACCATCCAAGTAAGTCCCCTCTTATACATTAAAAGGAAAATTATTGTGAGGTCCCGAGGAAGAAATGAAATCACCAAATGGTCTCACACAAATTAGCAACATATATTGACAGATTCCAGTGCAGAAAATGAAAACTAGTTTATGCTGCTCACAAATTATTAAGACTTTTAAGTGATTACATTCCTTTCTTAGGCCTTACAGTGATCTCCTCTATAGTAAATCACAAATAATAATATGGCTCCTATTGCGTTCTAATTCTTAATTTTGGATTCTTCACATCCTGCAGACAATTAAATCAAAAGAGAACAGCATGTGGGTTCTACAAGATGGCAGCACTAATGCATATGAATCAATGGTGGTGTATGCACCAGTGGACATCACCGGGATTCAGTCTGTGATGACAGGATGTGACTCAAGCAATCTAGCCATACTTCCCTCAGGCTTCTCTATTCTACCTGATGGATTAGATGCAAGGCCATTGGTCATAACTTCGAGGGAGGAAGAGAGAAACACAGAAGGAGGGTCTTTGCTCACAGTAGCTTTCCAGGCCCTCACTAATTCATCTCCTACAGCTAAGCTAACAATGGAGTCTGTGGAATCTGTCAACACTCTTATATCTTGTACATTAAGAAATATCAGAACCAGTTTACAATGTGAGGATGCTTGATCAACATAAAAAATTGATATTATCATTATTACTATTTGTAGCAGCTAGACAGGTAGACTTCAGTTAGCTTCAATACTCATAGGCTTTCTTTCTAGTTAAGAGGTAGTGTTTAGTTCAGCAAAAAATATAGCTTAACTCGTTTCAGTCATCCCTTATCATTCATTGTTCTTGTTGGAAGGAGGGCTTGCAGTAAATGTATATCTGAATCTGGCTTTCCATAGAGAAGGAGACACCAAAGTTTTTAGAACCATGAAATTTAAGGATGTCTCATGCATAGCATTATTATTTTATTTATGAAATGTGGTTTTTTTATTGTATTGCAGTATACGAAAATTAAATCCCATGCCCGAACTTATTGACACGGACAGATATTCTCTCTTTTGATATGTCTGACTCTACATTCTACAATGCCTCACGCAGTTGTTCTAATGGACGGAGATGAGTATTGTTTAACAATAGTTCAAATAGGAGAAATCTTAAACGTGCCCATTAGTTTGCAGAAAATGGTGTTTTGAAAACTAACTTGAGTTGGCAAAAAAAAAAAACTAACTTTAGAAAATTTAGTTTAGCATAAGTAACATTATATTTTTTTATTAAACAAAAATATCCTCTTACTTAAAAAACAATTTTGTACAAGATATTGTCGAACACTAAATATGAGTGTCTCTTTAAAGATGGAATCGAATCTTGGTTTGTCACATCGTGAGGAACAAACCGTTGGTTAAAAGTAACATTCTATTTCCTTTAGAATTGAGAAGCAAAACTCATTTTCGTAAAGCGAGCAGACAAGCATTCACTGAAAATTGGGACTGTGAATGAGTTTAGGCCCCCAAACTGATACTAAAGAACAATTCGAGCCGTTTGAAGTTGACGAACACAAATCAAGTTCAAGGATGGGCCTAACAAAAAGAATGTTTAATCTCAGTTTTCAGAAAGCAAAAAAAAAAATCTACATATTTTTCCCTTGACGAAGTTTTCACGACATCAAAGTATGCAATTTTATGCATGTGAACAGCATAATGCGTACAATCGTAGAAATACACTAGCTATGTCAACTGTGGTCTGTAGATCTTCCATAAAAACTGAGCATGCCAATTTCGAAATGAGAAAGGCCTCTATACGTACATATGCCTATACACTTGCAAGCACGCAAATAAAAAAAGAGCTCATATCTGATAAAAATGAACCTCACTAATTATTTCCCCCAGTCAATTTTATTAAAAAGACGCAGAATTTAAAATCTGGAAAAGGTAAAGAGAAGAAACAAAGCTATGATCCACAATTAAAATCTTGCAATAGCCATTAAAATCGTGAGAGAAAGGATGGCAGTGAGACAGAAATTATAGAACTTAGGGACCAGTAAAAATTGTTCCAATTGGCAATAATATGATTCATAACCCCAAAAAAAGTGCATTATGATCTCACCATTGATATGAGTACCTCATTGGTGGATAATTCGTAAGTATCACTCTATAAGTAACTTTGAGTTGTAATGCTCCTCTTAGCCACCTTTGAAACTCAACTCACCTAAGCTTTTACTAATTAAAAAACATTTCTGACCGTATGCGTTGAATTATTGCCACCAACGAGGAAACACACAAAGGATAAGAAAAAATGGAGGTAGATTGAAAAGATAAGTGAGTCAAAAGATTCTACACCACCGGCTTTCACCAGACTCGTCTGTCATAACAAGCATTGAAAGTGCAATTCATTGTCATATAACGCTGCATTTGGAGGTTACCAACAGCCTGCTCTAATTTCATCAACTTTTGTCTGCCAATATAAAACTTCTCGTTGAAAGAGTCATGACTCTGGAGAGAAAAATTAAAACTTGGAGGGACTCACTATCTACAAACTCATGAATATCTAAATTTCTCTCTCAGGGTCATATAACTGTAACCTAGAAGAAATACAAAAATTTAAAAAAAAAATGAACATTTTATGCAGAAGTTTGATTTCATCATGAACACATTGCATAAACATGAAATCCAAAATGGTTTAGAGGTGCATTAACAACCTTCACAGACATTTCATCAAACACCTTCTGGAACAAAGAGCTCTGGAAACCAGTGATGCAACCTAGAGAAATCCAAAAATTAAAAAAAAATGAATACTTTATGCAGAAGAAGTTTCCTTTCCTAGTACGTGCCAGACATTTACAATCTACAAAAAAAAAATGACACAGCAACTGGTATTCTCTTTACGATATCTAAAATGACAAGGGGGAAAAATCTTTCATTGTTGTTAACGAGCTACTTAAATCCCTTACTAAAGAAGTTCAGAAGCGTCGTGAATGAAAATATAGCATACATAAGAAGCTCAAATAAATGTAGGTCATACATATCCACCAAGGACAAATCATGAGAGCTTTAAATCAGAAACAATTTCAACAAAAGTAGAGCATAATTAACAAATTAAACAGAAAAACTGACATCACTCTAAACAACTGGCTGCTGCTCCTGCCGCGATTCCAATGGAATTCCAAGCTCCCCGGAATCTTCATTCTTCTTGGGAACCCTGGATTGAACGGCGACAGCAATGAAGGTCTTCATCTTACTAATAGGTCTGCTCTTCTCAAGCTGAACGATGTCCCCAACCTTGAACTGATTCTCAGGGTCATGAGCCTGGTACTTCTTCTTCTTCCTGACACGCCTCTTGTACTTGGGGTGAGGCGCCAATCGGACCACTTCGACGGCGACGGTCTTGTCGTTGGTGGCGCAGACGACCTTTCCCTGCATCGATCTCATGGCCCTGACAGGAGGTAGGAAGGAGGGAGGAGAAAAGGTTGGTGGGGGAAGAGAAGAAGGGGTTTTGGAGAGAGAAGAGGAGCCATGGAGGAAGGGGGTGGAGAGCTTGAGAGAGTGTGGAGGAGGAAGTTGCAGAAGTGACATTGAGGATTGGAACAAAGAAGCCAAAGGAAGAGAGGATAAGGAGCAGATGATAAATAGCACCCCACTACTCTATCTATCCCAAATGTAACGATTGCTACAAGGCTGCAAATACTATTTTTTTTTTCAAAATGAGTTTTAAAAAATTTTATATATACATAATCAATTATTTTAAATTTATTTTTATAAATAAACATAAACAGTTTAATACAAGTTAATTGCTGAGTATTGTCATTTATTACTGAAACTTGCTTATTTATAGTGAAATTTACATGATTATATTCATTTCTCAGATCTCATTGTTTTTCTTTACTCTTTACAAGAAAATTTAGAATTTATGACTAAAAAGAAATATTTACAAATTACTCCTCTAGTCCTATTTATAGGGTAGAGGAAAAAGGTTTTATTTTTATTTGAATGTACAATTTCACTTTTAATTTATTATGTATTGATTTTTTTGATATCATTATGTATTGAGTTTACTTTCATATGTCACATTAATTATTAACTAAGGATAACATTGAAAAGTTGTTAGATTTATGGAAGAGTTTACGAGGTTTAAGGTTTTTCTTTATCAATGCAAAGCATTCTTTAAACAATCTATAAATAGGACAAGAAAAATATCTATTAATAAATTTTTTATATCGATAACTGTTATAAAATATGATGTGTGGTGTGAATGTTCTTACGACTTATGAGATTCTACCTCATGATATTATGTTGTTTAACCTTCTAAATTAAAGAGTCTTAAGTATGTGTTCCCTATAATCTTCCAATTATACCATTAAGTTGCTTAATGTTCTTGTAACTTCTTTGGTTTGTAATAATGCTTTGAGCCCTATAAAAAGGACAATGTACTAAGAATTTGTACATCAAATTGGTGAATAAAAAGATACACACTCTCACCAATGGGCGCTTGGTAGAGTTGGCAGGGGTTACTACCAGCATTCTTCAGGGTAAGGGCTCAAACCCTGGGGTGACAACCAAGATAATTAACACAACCTCAAAGATGTTGTCCCATCGGTACCTCGCTACCACCGTAAGGTCTCCTCGCCGGGGGTCTGGATTAGTCTGGAGCGGGTAATGAACCCATGATACCCCAGGATACCGAATGGTTTATACAAAAAAAATACACACTCTCTCTCAATCTCTTCTACTCTCAAACTCATTTTATAAAATGTTATCACCACAAAAATTTTTACAAAGGGTATACTTATATAAGATTTTAACAATTTCATCTATTTTGTGTTATTATATTATTTCTTCTTAATCAAAATGGGATAATCTAATGAGCCACCGTATTATTTCATCTATTATTTCTTTTACTGAATGTTTTAAACACAGGATTCTATAGCTAGAATTAAAGATTGTTATTGTTATTACTTCTCATTCTAATCTTTTTACAAGTTATTTATGTTGTTGTCATTTTAATATATGACCTAGAGTCATATTGTTTTGTTTTTTTTAATATATGGCCATAAGCCATATGTGAGACTTTAATATTTGGTTGTAATATTCTACTTTATATTATTTTCCTATAATTGTTATTCTTATATCTACGTTGTTTATTAATTTTTGTTTTTTATTGTTACTTATTTCATTGTTCTTATAATTTATATTTTCTTTATCTCTACTTTGAGTCCCAATTTATCTTTCATTCTTTTTTGTTCACTATTCATTTTATCATGGTTATACTCACATTACTATCACTTATATATGTATGTATGCCACTCTATTGTTAACTTTATTGTTATCATTGTTTATTATTTTTCTTTCTACCTATTATTTATAATGACACATCTATTTATTTATTGATGCATTAATATTTATCGGTGCCTATATATATATATATATTTATTTCCCCCCTCCCTATATATTGCATCTCATTTCTACGTATATCTATTTCTTGTTGTTATATTATTTTATTTATGCTTCATTTATTTATTTGATATTTATATTTTATTATTCTATTGTTATTGACATTAATATATTAAGATGTATCATTTGATTTAAATTTCATTTATTTCTAATGTTTATTTTATCTTTTCATTTTCTTTGTCCATCATTTTGTTTATTTTTCATTATGTTATCATTTTCTTTTATCATTATTTACATTTTATTTATTTATTTTACATTTTGTTATCACATTTATTATTTGTTCCTTATTTAGGTTGTTCGTTTCTTTATTCATTATTTAATAGTCATTTTGATGTCTTTTAATTATGTGTGTATATATGTTATTATCTTGTTTATTTCTGTACATGTATATTTATTATTTTTATGTTTCTCTATATGTGATTTGTAAATTCTAATAATTTTACGTCATTCTATTACTGTATTTCACATCAATTTTATCATGATTCTAATTGATATTATTGTTTTTAGTTTAAATCATGACCAATCTTGCCAAACTTGAGTTCACGCCTCTTGAAATCCTAGAGAAGAATTATCTATTTTAGATGTTGAAATCCTCCCAGATGCTAAAGGTTTATGTAATGTTATTTTACCAGGAAATGAAACAACTAGTCAAGATAAGATCATGATTTTCCTTCTCTACCATCTTCATGAAGGATTTAAAGAAGAGTACTTAACATTAAAAAATCCATTAAAATTATGGACTAATTTAAAGAAAAGATATGATCACCAAAAGATGGTGATTCTTCCTAGAGCCCGTTATGAATGGATACATTTAAAGTCACAAGAGTTTAAGATTGTAGTGAATATAATTCCGCAGTTTTTAAAATATTAAAATTATATACCTAACAATAAATTTTTGTAACTGCCACTATAGACACCTATAGAGTTAGTAACATATTAGTTATACATTCAACTTGTATGATTTCTTGATGCGTTGAAAAATTGGTGTATTTAGTTGTTAATTGTAGTAGAATGACTTTTCAATTATTGCTAAATTAACTTATCAATCATGACAATGCAATTATTAATGCATTTTATTCAATGTCTAGAGAATGATCAACGGTAACCTCTTAACTTATCAATGGTTTCTAGTGAAATACAGAATAAAAACCCAAGGCTATAATTCATTTTATTAAGTGAATGAGGACTTGTTAATGCCTACCACTACGCTTATCAATAAGGAGTAAAGGAGTTGCCAATGGTTCTTGTTAAAATATGGGATATTAACCAAATGTTATAATTCACTTTATTGAACGAATGAAGACACGGCAATGTGTGCTACTACACTGTCAATAAGGAGTAATGGAGATGTCAATGGTTCATGTTTAAACATGAGAAATTAACCAAATGCTAAAATTCACTTTATTGATCAAATGGGGAATTGTCAATACCTGCTACTAAACTTGCTAATGAATTACCCATGACATGCCAATAATTATAAACTATTCAGTAACAATAAAAATGTCAGTGTATTATTTGTCTATGAAGACCCAAAATATACAAGAGCTACTAAAATATGATCTACTCAAGTATCTCATCACATTTGACATTATTTGTATTTTGTATCTTCTAATTCTTCCCAAGCTTGTTTAACCAATTGAATACCTTCTTCAAGTGACCCTAACTTCTTATTCTTCTAGTAAAATTCTCTTGTGAATAATATGTACTCAAACAATTTAGACTGCCTTTCTCCTCCTTTACTTTTTTTTTTTGTTCTTCACCCTCATCTTCTTAAAAATAGTTACCATTATCACATCTCAAGTTTCCATGTACTTGTCAATATGATATACCATACTTGTCAACAAAGGTAAATCACTTGCTCATGACAATTAGTGCTCAAGGTTTTCTTTGACGTACTGGTCATAAAACTGATAACTTACAACAAAAGTTTTTCATTAACAACTAAATAGTTATATTAACAACTGTTGATGCATCTATTGACAACACAATTTCTACTCACATGGAAGTATGTCTAATCACGACAACCTTCATTACATTCATCTATTCTCACTTATCCCTGACCAAAAAATAGCAACTTATCCATTACCAAACACACAAACACAACAACATCTCATTATCACACTCAACTACAATGAAACCCAAGAACAACACTAAAGATTATGAATAAAGCACAATTTCAACACAATTTTGTATTATTTGCCTATTTTATACTAAATCTTCCATAGGTGAGCCCAATCCATAATATTTGCGCAGAAATAAAGGTTCAATGCTAAGTCAATAGGAAAGAAAAAAACTCTATCAATGTTTAAGCTCTAGGAGAGAAGATGAATATTGTATACTCATAAGTTTTCACACAAAATCAATAGGATATGAGGTTTGAATCATGAATAGAGAAAATAATGGTGAATCATGATCTAGAGAAGATGAATATTGTATACTCAAGGGACTATTTAGTAAGAGTCCTAAATTCTAGGGATTTTTTCATTATATATTATCTTCCATGGAACTCATATGTGACTTTCCTTTTATCCTTCCCCAAACGATGTGGCACCTTCTGAATGAATCTCAAAAATTAAAATCCCCCTACCAAACTGAACAAAAAAGTTAAAATATATGTTTGATTCTTTAAATTTACAATAAGTTTCAATTTAGTTCTTCGAATTTTAAAAGTGCAGTTTTAATCATTTATTTTTAACGTTGTTAGTTTCAATAAACAGAAAATGGTGACCTAGCAAATTAAAATGATGATTTTGCTATTAGATGCTGATAAAAATATTGTTACATTTTAAAATATAAAAATATTTATATGAAATAATCAATATTTAAGTATATTTTAGTATCATTTAATTGTATAATGGTGATTGAATTAGTATTTTCCGTTAAATAAAGTTAATAATATTAACGTTAAAAGAATAAAATGTACTTTTTAAATTTAAAAGAATATATTAAAATTTAATGTAAAGTTAAATAATAAACTTTAGTCCAAAAAAAGAAAAGGCAAAGAAAACACTTGGCCAGATGCAGAACATAAAAAAAAAACACACCAACTGGGTAACTCGTACCGATTCACAACACACCAACTGAAAACTGAAAAAACCATGCCTTCCCTGGTCACCAGAGCTTCTGTTGAGCCAGCTGCTGTCAAGGGCCTCGCCGGAAGTTGGCTCACCAGAACTAAGCTCTCCATCAGGCCATCCCACCTCAATTTCAGACCAAAAAAATTAACTCGTTTTGAGTGTGTTATTGTCCTTTGAACAGGGGTGGTGGAGCAGTAACAAAGTATGGTGACAAGAGTGATTACTCTGATCTGGATGATCTGCGCAACACTACTAGGAAGTGGGATTTATATGGCTCTGATGCACCCTCACCTTATAGTTACAACCCTCTTCAGGTTCTTCTTTTCTCTCCTAGATCCTAGCTTCTTCATTTCCATTTTTATTTAATGCAAACTGAAAGTTAAGGATCGTAATGAAACAAGAGAGAAGAATGCAGAAAATTAGGGGGTTAAAAAAGGTAAAAGATTGCTTCATTTGTTGTTAGTGGGAGGTTTAAAGGTCTTTCGAGTTTGACTCTCAACAAGAGCATTCATTTGTTGTTATTGAAAATATCATTGAACTATTGTTAACAAGCATTGTCCTGTGTATTTTTTAAAGTTTGACCTGTGAATGTCTCAGTGACTCATAAGTAGCAGCTATATATAACACGTGTTAGTGATCTGTACTCTTTGCTTTGCAGCTCTATAACTTCTTGAATTGATATGGATTTTCACATCAAGTTCTTTGAGACATTTGAAGCACCATTCACAGAGAAGATTGCTCCTCAAGTTCTTGATATTGGGAGTTGGGTCCACCTTTGCTTACTTCAGTGCCGCTGCTTCAGGAGACATTCTACATGGTAGAATCTAGTTTAATTTTTTTAGAGATCCATAATTTGGGTGTTGTTGATGTGTAAAATTAAATGCATCTCAATCCTCAATGCGTGAGTTTGTACGCAACATAACCTCTTGTAACATGCTTAACTTTAATATGAGGCTCGGAGAGACCAATATGCTTGGTCTATTTGATTATGATGCTCTACTCTTGACATGAAGCAACCTCATAAGAGAAGGGAAAAGAAGGTTTTGTTTAAATCCAAATTGAACCAACCCTAAGATTTTGTGCTCACTGTAAAAGACTTTATGACTTGAACAAGCTATTACCTGCTTAGCTAATCACTGCATAAAGGGAAAATGGGTGAAGAGTTCCTATTTTAAAATTTTATTTACTAAAAGAACTTGAATTTGAGTATTGATACTTTGTGTTTAAAACATGTCAAATCCTTTTTATCAATAAAATTTTCAAATAGGGACTTTTCATAAGATGAATAGGGCATAAGAGTGATGTCTGAAGTCATAAAAACGTCAGATTACGGTAGCTCCTAGACTACAAATCCTTTTATTGTACAGAGGGCATTCAGCAATAAATAATACTTCAAACTGGCTGATTCTGCATATTCGTTCATCCTATCTACAAAAGGTAAGAATAGATTGAGGATTAAAAAAAGTCACTCAGCTATTCTTATGTTCAATCTTCAGCAGCATCTTCAGTTTTCCAGTTTAATGGCGCGATGTTGGGCTCTTCATGCCTCCCAAGTTCTCAAGGTAAGATGTCTTCTTGTTAGTGTCTATGTTGGGAAGTTTTTGCATTTTTCCATCAGTGTCTTTGCACAAGTCATCTATAACAGCTTGAGAGTCCTTCTTCATGTCTGAGTTAGCTACATCACCTTCCCAACCCATGAAATCTGAAAGTGTCATTGAAACAGGTGTTGTTTCTTCTCCTGCACTCGTATCCGACTCTTGCTTTGTAGGAGTTGGACTCAGTGTCTTGGGAATGCCTCTTAGAACGCTCTTCTTTGTGTTCTTTGATGGGTTTTGAGTCTGATAATCTGCATGGAGTACATCATCTATTCTTGAAAGAACTGTGTATGCCAAACTTTCTAGTATTCTTGAATAGCTCTCGAGAACTGCTTGCCCTACATCCTGCCAAGTTAATGAAACACATAAAACAATCAAAATATGTTGTTCATTATGGAGCATTGTCACTAGAACTGGATTTTGCTTGTATTAGATCTAGTGCTTGTTTAGATTAACTTTTCAGAAGCACTTTATGCTAGCTGAGATAAAACTCATCTCATATACTTATTCTGTATATAGAAAATTCACTTCTAAAAATATAATCCAAAAGGAATAAGGAAGGAAATAGAATAATGGGCTTACCCTGTTGTACTGGATTTTGCTGATATCTAAAGAAGATTGGGGAAGGCCAGGGAAACGCTGCTTTAAGAGACGCAAGATGGTTTCTGCTCTCTCTTCAAAAAGTTCTCTTTTTTCCAAACTCACTGCAGAACCCCATGCTGATTTACCATCTTTGTGGTTCATTTTTCTCTTCCAAATTACTATGGATGCCTCTATTTTGTTCTTGAGGTCTAAGATTTTATGCTCTGAGGACAGGTCCATGGTTACCAAAAATTGATCAGGATCAAAATATTCTACTGTAATGCTTCTGTAGTTTGAATCCCCTAGACTCGCCCTCCCATTCTGGAAAATTATTACCATAATCGTTTCGGTACTCAAAAAACAGAATTGAGAAAGCCAACTGATACTAGTAGTTGATTGCCACTTACCTTTGGAAGTGATTCAATGTAATTTTCTGGGATCTCCATTTCTGATAGAACTTGAGCATTTATGGCCCAGGCTGCTTTAAGAACTTGGTTGACACAATCTTTCTGATGCTGCATAAATTTTCTTGCCTTTTCAGATAGACCTTCTGGTGGAACCTTAGGTATGGGCAACCACCATTTATCATCATCTTTTCTCTTGTTTTCATCCTCCGAATCTTTTGAGACATAGTAGAACTCGCTTTGGCCTTGAAAATTGTCTAGACAATCCTGATCATCATCCTCATTTGTTTCAGAAATATCTAATCAATTGTTGCCTATTAAATGAAAACTAATAATGGTCACACAAAGTTGGTAGCTTAAGATCGGAGTCCTTACAATTAGCATAGCATCAATCTTTCTCAATGCAGGTATATTCATGAGGAGATCAATTCTCTGTCTCGTTGTCATAATCTATTCAATCAAAGATCACGCTTAATGAAGTTTCAGTGTCATGAATTATCTTACTCAAATTCTCAAAGAGAGGGGGAGAGAGATAGAGAGATTTACCTCCATTTTGGAACCATCTTCAGCTGTTTGATGGGATGGAACCATTTCAACGATGTACTCAGTAACAGAAAGAAGCCAATCAATTTCTTTTCTCCATCTTGCTCTTCTCTCTGGTGGCATTGGTTCTAGGCGTTTTTGTTCACCAAACACAGCAGCTGCATCCTCAAATGCCAAAAAAGACTTAAGTGTAATCTTGTTATTGTTTTTGTACATTCAATATTTCTTAGGATTAAAACATAAAAAACCTCAACCTTTATTATTTGGACAAAACTCAGATCAATTTGATCATATCCCGTTAATTTCTTCAATCACATTTATTATTTTATTATAACTTTTAGTTGTTAAAATACATATCTGCTGATGGAACTGGTAGTATTATTAGCCGATCGGTCAAAATAAGTTAGCTACAACTCCTCTTCAATGAGAAATGGAAGAGGAAACGGAAAAATGAGCTAACTAAGCACAGTTCCAGATTACAATCAAACAGAAAAAAAAAAGAAAACAACAATCACAAAACGGTAGCCATTCCTAACGTTGGAGAGGTCAGGAGCTCTCCCAAAAAGCCAGTCCTATATTCCTCCCATGCTTTTTTCCTCCGGCACACAACCCTAGATAGCCATTTTGCCACTATCATCCCGCTTCTCGGGCCCACTGCATGTCTTACCTTGGGCCTCCTCTGCTTTGTGTCTTGCTTGGGTTCCTAGGCTGTCTATTCTTGTAGGTATGACCCATAACATTACTGGGTTTATCATGTGCATTTTCAAATTCATGTATAAACATTTGTAAATTTTTGTGTTAACTTTTATAATGTAAATTAGAATTTGTAAACCTTTTCATAAGACACTTTTTATCTTGTTATTATCAATTATTAAAATCGGGATTTGTAAATTTTTATATGGACATGTGTTATTGCGCTATTGTTAGCCGTTAAAATGCTGTGCATCTGTATATTAATCTATGGACTTGATCTAATAGATATAAGCGGTTTGATCCAAGTTTTATCCTTATATATCATCAAAGTGTGGAGTAAGATGAAAGGGGAAAAATGTGAACTTACCAGCTAGATTTGTGAATGCATTAGAGATAGCCAAAGCAGAGGAAACACCAGCTCCTTTACCGGACATATCCTCACCCAGTAGCAGTTTTGAAAATCTCTCCTTCATCTGATCCATTTCTGAAAGTCATCCAAACCACACAAGCATGGATTTCAATTTGGTGCTCTTATCAATTACAATTGCAAATGATGATCTTGTTATATATTCAGAATCACCTTGGTGTAGTTTCTCTCTAACTTCTTTAACTGCTGCTGCTGCTTGTTCTTCTTCTTCTTCTTCTTCTTCTTCTTCTTCTTCTTCTTCTTCTTCAATCTTTGGGATTGGCTTATCAGGATCTCCATCTTGATCTGAAGCAGACCCTTCATCGAGAGTGGTTGATCTTTCGCTTCCTGAAGTCAATGGATTTTCATCCTTTGAAGATTCTAAAATGCCTCCATACTCAACGTTCAAACTCTTCTTTTGCCTCCCTTTGAAATTGAAAAGCTTCGACATGTAACCTTCCTGCTCCACCATGTCCAAATGAAGAAGAAGAGGAAGAAGCTCTTCTGGTTACAGAAGATGAACAAGGAGGAGCAGAACCAACATGGCGTTTCAGAAAAAACCAAACTTTTGTTTGTTGCTGGAATGGAAGTCTTTTTTAGGAGATCGAGATAGAAAGAGTGGAGGTGATTTGTCAGTTTCTTTTTTCCAATTTTGAGCTGGGTTTTTTAGAACGTGGGGTGCATGTTGTGAGAAACATGAGGGAAACAAATTTTTTTTTTGGATTATTTGTTTTAAAATATTGTTGGGAGCGGAATCGGTTGAGGAGATACAAGAATTTGATGTAAGATATTGGATAGTTGAGGTTGTAATTCCCAGGTCAAAGGTAGCTAATAATAACATGGATAAATATATTGATTCCAACATAGATTATGTTAATAATAACTTTTTGTTAAAAATCAATTCTATATAATATCATAAAATTGAATATTTTTTTGTCTGTGATTAATTTATGATGTTCTTGGGTGGAAAAGATTTTGTAGGTATGTTTATATATTTTTATTCTCTTCAATTCAAGAAATAGGAGGCGTTTCTTATAAAGGGGAGAAGAGGGGAAGGATAATTTTTATGAGTTGAATTTAAAATAATTGAATGAGCTAATTAAACTTTAATAAAGGTAAGGTGTAAAATAAAAGAGTATGAAAATTTAGTTAAAAACTCCCAATCCTGTCTCTCTGATTTTTCTTTGAATTCAATTCATGACAATTTTCTCCCCCCCTCCAGAATCCTCATGCAAAACAGCACAAAAATAAGAAAACAGTTCGAGATAGTTTATAGTTGTATGCTTGGGAATCCGTTGGGAGGAAGGAGTTTGTAACTTTTTAGAAGAATTTACGGAATCTGAAAAGAATTGATAGATTTAGAAATGCTTTTTACGGATTTTGATATGATTTTTATTTTGGTTTGTGTGTACTATTTAGAAAAATTTTCTATTTTTCCTCATGTGGTTGAATGGATTAAAATTCCACAATTCAACCGTTTCCATTATTTGTGGGTATGTTTATTTATTGTAACAAATCTTACCAATAATTTAAATTCAATTAAAAACGTAAAGTGCATCCTAATTAGTTTTCTAATGGTCAAAAGTCACAATATATCTTTTTTAATTTTGTTCACAAGCATGAAGCATGTGGTGATGTTGAAAGTTTTGTTCTAGTTTTTGTTAGTCTGTCATTGTTAAAGCCTTCAGGCCTTGCTGCATCTATTTGCAATCCTTCTATTGCCCAATAGTTGAAAGAAGACAAGAACCATAAGGCAACGATGAGTCACATTTTGATTAGGAGCGCTGTATATATTTGGAAATAACTTTTTCTTAATGGTGTATGTAAATCAAGACAAAATCATTTTGAAATTCGTAAAAACCATCCTGAAATCTGTAAAATTATCTTGAATTCCTTAAATTTTTCTCGAAATCCATAAATTCTTTCCTTCTAATGGATTCCCAAACACACACTATTACTTTACTTTCCTTATATTTTTAAATCGATACTTGTTACTTTTTTAAATTAAATCTCTTACTTTCATAACCCTTATAAATTTATTCTATTGGTATTATAAGCCCCCCTTTAAAATTTAATTGTATTGCACTCAACATATCAGACCTTGAATTACAACTTCTAAATGGGTTAATTTTAGATCAAATCTTGATTTGAAAGTAAACCTGGTCTGATCTGCTTTTTTTCTACTGCCCTTGATTTAATAAGAACATAAGAAGACACAGGACCAAATTAAAAATGGAAGGAAATTATAGGTAACTCTAAGGCGATTTCCCCTTTGATTATTTACAAAGGAAATTTACCATCATAATCCCAAATAAAGGAATTAATGAACAAAAGATCTTAAATATTGATAGCTGGTCCATTTATCATTAATAACCTCACCGGCCGTTAATAACAATCGAATCAGCTACTACTGAGACCTTATTGTAATTTTGTTAATCTTTGATACATCTTGTCAATAACAACTTCACCAGCCGTCATTAACAATCGGATCAATTACTATTGGGTTTTGATGATAATTTTATCAATTTTTGAGATCTTTTATTTATTAATTTTTTGTGTTGGGATGTGATTGTAATTTCTTTTTTTTTTTTTTGAATGTAATGAAATTGCATATTTTTTTTAGAAAGGGACAATTTCATTTTGTCCCTTTTTATTTACACAATATTTATGCAGACTACTGCAGGCCACATACATACCCCTGGTGAAATCCTCGAAGCCGAAGCCTCGCTTCGTCTGTCAGGTGGCTCACTTCACGGGCAACAATCTTGGAGTAGCATTCTCCTCCAATCCTTAACCCTAATTCCTCTGTCATGGAATCTATCGGTGTACTCATGCTCTGCCCAACGTTCCCCTACTTGGAGCAAGAGCTTGATAAGCGCTACAAGCTCTACCGCTACTGGAATTACCCACAAAGCGTCCAGTTCCTCATGGAACACGCCAACTCCATTCGCGCCGTTATCGGTAACTCTAACTATGGCGCCGACGCTGTGCTCATCGACGCCTTGCCCAAGCTGGAGATCGTTTCTAGCGTCAGCGTTGGAGTCGATAAGATTGACTTGAACAAGTGTAGGGAAAAGGGGATTCGGGTTACAAATACACCCGATGTGTTGACCGATGAAGTCGCCGACCTGACGATTGGCTTGATTCTGGCCGTGTTGAGGAGGCTATGTGAGTGTGATCGGTATGTCAGGAGCGGGAAATGGAAGAAGGGTGACTACAGGTTGACCACTAAGGTGAGTGTGGTTTTGTTGACTTCTGCATTGCTAGCAATTGAAGTTACCTTTTTGGATGCTTGTGGTGTTAATATTTAAATTTAATGCTTTTGTGAGTGTTCTGAGTTGTTGTCGGTAACCCCATTTAGACGTGTGGTTTAATGTTGTCAACTGTTTGATGCCTTGTGTAGTGTGTAATTTAATGGCTTGCTTTCGAATCATATTGCTGGGAGCAGGACTTTGTGCTTCTAGTAGAAGAAATTTTACTCTACAGACTACAGTTAACTTTCTGCCATGTGGATCAGTTCCTTTATTGATGTTCTGTCTTTAGTTGACCCATGAAAACTTTCAAGAAATAAAACCTTTTTTCTTGTGTTGATGGGTGGGGGGAACAGCAACCATGCGGTCATGCCTCCATTGATCGGCAATTGATTTTGATGTATGTATAATTTCTGAACCTTTGGGTTGGAGTTGAAGTAATTTATTTGCCCTTTTGGTCGGAGTCCGGACCTTATCAATTCCTTTATCTAGATAGCATTTGGTAATTGTAAAAGGCTTCATTACAATTTGAGTCCCTTGGAAAACAAGAGAAAACGGAATGAAATGTGAAACTGCTTAATTGTTTGAAAAAGATGAACTTCCTCGTTTCCTGTCTGAACAGGAGTATCTAGACATGTGTTTGAATCAGATGTTTTTCATCCTACTTCCTCTGTTTATTTCTGTATAAAACATCCTACTATTTCCCTTTCAGTTGCAGCCCTGGTTGATGGCTTGTTTCACTTTCCCTAAGTACTAAACCTTTATATTGATTGGTGAGTTGCTATGCTTGTAATGGCCCAAAAAGAAATTGAGAATTTGAGCTTTATGAATGGCTTTAGAGTTTAGACGTCTTATTATTCCCACTCTCTAAAGTGACACGTAATGTTCATTGCCTGGTCTAGTTATTCATTTATCTAACACCAGTTTTATGTAGATTCATCTTGTGTGATTACCGTAGGTCTTTGGCGTTGCAATCCAGAAAACATTTCGCTTGAAGTAATAGTATTTGCATGTTTTTGAGACTATTATACTCTCAAGGTTACTCTGTATAACACAAATTCTTTAAGACTTCAATCTACATTGAGGTGAGCATGGTACTAATCTTTGTTTTCTCTTATCTATCAATTTACATGGATACGCTAAAATCGTTTTGTCTGGGACTCAACCTATAGGTGAAGACTAAATTAAATTAAATTTCGACTTGTTATTCTTTCACTCACATCTCGTGATGTGATGATGACATTCATTCTTTCTGATGCAAGTATATCAGATTCTGGCCTTGAAAATCTCTGCCAATTGCCATATGATTTTTCTTTTTATTTTTTTCCCTTGCAGTTCTCTGGGAAAACAGTTGGCATTATTGGTTTGGGAAGGATTGGGAAGGCTGTAGCCAAAAGAGCAGAAGGATTTAACTGTAA